>PVIC010058690.1:0-10313 GCA_004025085.1 Thryonomys swinderianus | reverse complement strand
CCTTTTACACTAAGGTCAGGAACAAGGCAAGGATGCCCGCTGTCACCACTCTTGTTCAATATAGTACTGGAAACATTAGCCATAGCAATCAGGCAGGACAAAGATATAAAAGGAATAAAGATAGGAAAGGAAGAAGTTAAACTGGCATTATTTGCTGATGATATGATACTCTATCTTGAAGATCCTAAAATCTCAACCATATTGAGTACTCTTAAGAATCACATATGAAATTTGGGAAAACATGTATTTTAAGGTCCCACGTGAAACATCATGTTTATTGATACTGACACTATATCACTTTCACCTGACTTCTGCAGGTGGGGAAAATTAAGACATATTGTTGTGTAATATATTCTTGGGAGCCATTAATGCCATGTGTGTTAGTTGTATCTGTTTTAAAGGGAATGTGCAGAGTGTTTTTCCTTGGTAAAGAAAATTGGAAAATGAGTATATATTTCCAATTAGAAGATCAATTTTTCCTTTTTAATGTGCCAAATATTTGAGTGTAATACTTATAAGTTGAAAGTAGGCAACTGCCTAGATTAAGAATTTGACCATCATTTCCTTGGAATTATTATAAAAATACCCGAACTGAACTCCTAGCATACTAACCTCCTCCAATGTGTTCTCTATGGCATGAGTTTGTGTGTAATCTTTCAGTAACTCCAAGTGCCTATAGTATAGTAAAAACACTTAACCCTACCAGTCATGCCTCAAAATTCTATTCTTTCCTTCCTCTTGGTTAAATGCTTACAGACTCAGCTATGGTCAACATTTCCCAAACTTTTTTGGTACTTAGAGTTTGCACTTGATTGACTTTAGAATCTGTCCCCAGGGAATGGTGATGCATATTTCTAGGTTTATCTGGTTGGATCCTGAAGGTGTGGCCTTGCAGTCTTTTTGTGGTCTCTTGCTCAGTGTTCTCTGGCATTTTCCCCCTGCTCTCCTTTGGTACCACAACCTAAGCAATTGTGTTTCACCATGCCCTTTCTCCATGATGTCTCTTTGAGCCAACTGATAATAGACTAAAACTGTGAAGTAATTAAACATTTTGTTCTTTCAGTTCTAGATATTGAATACTGTGATTCAGCAATAAGAAATCTGACCAATACAGAAAATTAGTAGAGAAGTGGGTTCATTGTTGTGACTATACCTGATATTGAGGTTTAGAGACCTTTGGCATAGTTTGTGAGAGGAATTTAGAAATGTCTGGATATGGAGACTACAGGGTGTCTAGAATGCTCTAAGTAGACTCTGATGGTTAATTCTGGTCAGAGCCCAGAAGACAAGAGTGCTGTTAAGAACACAGAGAGTAAGGGCAAGTTCAGTAAGTTTCAGTTTTAAAGAAGGACTCCATAGGCAGTTGGATTAGAAACCATGTATTTTACACTTTGGCAGAACACTGGTTTACATTTTTCCTGTGTACTGCAACTTTTCAGGAGACTGAATAAGGGCTAACCAAACTTGCAGAAAATATTTCAAGATAGTTCAATACTGAGGATATGGCATGGGTAGAGTTCACTAGTTGTAGCCAGATTCATAGTGAGAATGAGGGGGAAAAAGAATGGCAGAAAAATTTGGAAAACTTAAGCTTTTGTCCAGAAGGAATCATATATAATCAATAATCAGTAATCAATATTTTGACTTGCTTAATATATGCAAACAGTGTTGAAAAGTCATGTCAATCCTAACTATTCTAAAGAATTCTTATGAATAAATTCATAGAAGCTTTTCTTAATCTTGCTGAGGACTCAAACTCTTTACAAATTCAGCATAGGCATTGTCCTTCCCTGTCTCCTCTCATTTTAGCCTAACCTTCACTGAACATTCTGCCCTATGCTATTTAGCCCTATGCTTATTTAGCAAATTTGATAGCTACTGTCCTAACCCACTTACCTTCACACCATTTAAAGGAAACTTAGCATTTTGTTTAATGACAAACAGAAAGACAAGTCGAGGGCATCTCAGGAATAAGCAGGACCCATCTACGTGAGGCCCAAAGGTATAAAAGTGTCAACCTATCATTTGAGAGGTTTCATTCAGAATCTTGCTCAAGAAGGCCCTCCTGGGAAATGTATTACCTGAGATTCAATTTACTTCTGTCTTCTGTTCTGATACTCAGAAGCTGCTGCAGCCATGGTTCAAAGGGTCCTGGCTAGGACCCTTTTCTACTTGATCACCAAACAGATCTCTTTAAAGTATACTTGATCTCTAAATAAATACAAGAGGAACCTCATAATTCTACCAAACATAATACAACTATTCAAAGGGTCCTGGTTGTTTCCACTGACAATAGACATAGGTGGCATCCATATAGTATTGGTTTTCCTGGCATGCAGAATGCAGAGCTGTGTCATCAAAGAAGTTTTCACCCAGATTTCAAAGGAAGGACTGGGAGGTCAGAAAAGGGCAATGTAAAAATGCTGTGAGAATGAAGCCAAATGAACAGTGAAGACTCAGGTAATCAGAGATGCCACAAATGTGGAATGTCTGCCAAAGTACATTGCAGGTCATGGGAGTGAGCCCAAGAAAGAGATCATGTGGGTTTCAAACAGCAAGGCCATATGGATGGAGCCACCCAAGACCTTTGGAACTCACATGTTTGCCACTGTGTGAGCCAGATGCCAGATATGGAGCTACAGTAGTTAATGTTCACCTTTGGTATTTCCATTTGCCTTGGTCTGATTCTTTCCTATCCCCATATTCTCCCCTTTTGTAATGGGATTGTGGAATTATACCTTGGGATTATATAAATTGCCTTTTTAGTTTTACAGAGGCTCACAGCTTCGTGTTTACCATGAGTCTTAGAAACGACACAGGTTTGGACTTTTGTGAAATGCTAAAACTGTTGAGAATTTCAGGAAGGAATTATTGCTTTTCTGGTTGTATGAAGAATAATGGTACTATTGACAGAATTATGAATTTGCTTTTGTGTTTTTTTTGAGAGATTAAGTGTAGTTTAAGGAGATGTGTTTGGATAACAAGTTGAAAAGAGGTAGCATGTGGTGGTTAAAGTGTTGTTTGGAACTGATTAGTTTGGGGACCTAGGTGTGACTTTGGCAAAGGTCCTTTACCCTTCCTGCTCCACTTGGTTGTCAGGAATTAAGCAACTTTGACCTGCCAATGACTTTCTACCATGATGTCTTACATCATGGTGACTTGCAGCCAGCTGATCATAGGCTGAAACCATAAGTAAATGAAAGCTCTCCTGTAAGTAGCAGTTGTTGGTTACTGTTTTAGCAGTAGAAAAAGTAGACTACTGAATCTGTCTTGTACCTAGGTAAAACTGTGCAACTAAGTTTAGATCAATGAAGCACAAGTGTAAATAACATGTGCAAGAACTGGGCCTTTTCTGCCTAAAAGACAAATCGATTTGTCTGGAGTTTGATTTTTTTTTAAATCCTTCTCACAGGAAGCTTTGACACTGTGGACAAGATTAACACCCCAGGAGAAGGTGAAGCAATAACTGGGAAGAAATTTTTCTTTTATTTGTCCATCCACTGTAGATACGAGAGAGAAATAAGCATGTATATTTTATTACAAATATCATTATAAAATCTTCTTTAATTGTGGATATTTTGCTTAGAGCAATAAACCTATTCCATAACTATCTTCTGCTACTCTTGCTTGTGATTTCTTTCTGGATCACAGTTCATCTCTTGAGCAAATGAATAGTAATATATTAATAGTAATCCATCAGAAGGAAGCAGGCCTGTGCTGCTGACTACATAAAAATACATGCCATCTGTTTTGTCTTCTTATAGTCTTTGTTTAATTCTAGTTTATACTCCAATTAATTAAGTTTTTCATACAATTGTCACTTTTTACAAGACTTCTTGAGGAAGCATCATTTGACAAAAATAGATTTAATGTGTGGTTAATGCTATCAATCTATCCTCATTGTCTTAGCACATATTATTATTCTTAACATTAAATCCTCAGCAATGATTAATGTACTTCTATAAGGTTCTAGTTAAGATGAATGATAACATGTTTAGCTACACCTATTTAACACTGAAAAAATTAGTCACAGTATTACTTTCAAAAACAAGAGTTGGTGTTTGCAAATCCAAGAAAAGCAGGAATATAAGAAGAAGTTGTAATTAAATAGGAAGGCAGAAAAAACAGATCAGGCCATGGAGCCATTCTGATGTGTGTGTGTGTGTGTGTGTGTGTGTGTGTGTGTGTAATTTTTCCATTTATTTTTCCATTTATTTCAAAGTGAGCATTATTTGTAATTAGTTGGTTGAAATTATTTTCCTTCTTAAAGAATGACATCATTTTGAGAGGTAAATAAAGCACTCTTTTTTGTAAGCTTATTCTGATGATAATTTAGTAAGGAGTAATTTTAAAATATTAAAATAAGATGACAATAAAATATAACAGTGCATGAGGAGTTGTAGGGAGGGTGGGGGAATGGGAAAAATGAGAATCAGAAAGTGTCATGTACTGGTACAAACCCACAATGTTGAATGACATCATAATGTATATAGTAAATGCTCCAACAAAATTGATTAAAAATAAAATATATAAAAAAGTGTGTGATAAACACTGATTGTCAATATCTTAAGTTGATAAATAATGGTATTTTACTTAAAATTTTTAAAATACACAAAAACACGTAAGCTAGCATAAGGCATACTTAGAAATATCACAAACAATTTGTAAGCTTGATTCAGCAGCATACCCTGAATTGAGAAAGATGAGTGCTTTTTTAGAAATGAATGTTCCTAATTTCCTTTCTGCAATTGAAGAGTAAAATGATCATATTTTCAATTTGGAAAAAATTACTCTGACCTCATCTATGAATCAGTGTATTAGATAGTAAAGGGCTTGATCTCATACCCTTTTTTCCACTGACAAATAACATAATAAACTAAAATGATTGCCCTTTATAAAATTGTTATTCTCTTCAAAAGATTTTGACCTTTCTATATTAAAAAGGGTAGTCCTGCTGTTCAATTTTCAAAACATGTTCTTAATTTCATTCATCTAGAAGTAAAGTTTAAGATCCCTTTATGCACTAATAAATGATGCATGGTTGGCAAGATCTCTGATGGGCAATTTTTGCTGACAGTTTTAAGTGGAATAACAACCTGTAATAAATGACATGCTAGAGATGTGCTAATAGTTAATTGTGATGGCAACTCGAGTTCATTAAGAAATTTAGCAAGTTAGAGAAATAAACTTCTGGAAAGGTCTGGATGATTGATGTGTAGACTACAAACTAAGGAAGGAAGACTCACCCTCAATGTGAGTGGCACTAGCCAATAGGCTTTCAGTCTGGATGAAATAAGAAGAGAAAGAATGAAGTTTTTTGCTTGCTTGTAGAGCTCTGGTCTTAACAATCATCTTTGGATATTCACTTCCATTTTCTTCAGATTTTCCTGTAGCCTTTCAGTGTAGTTTTTCACTTTCCAACACACACTCACAATAAACCCTTCACTGATCTCAGGTCTCCAATTTTTTTTTTCTTTTTTTGAATTCAAGGTCTCACTTTGTAGTTCAGGCTGGCCCTGAGCTCACTCTGTAGCCCAGGCAAACCTCGAACTCAGCAATCCTCCTGGCTCTGCCTCCTCCCTAGTGCTGGAATTACAGGCATAAGCCACCATGCCCCACACTGTGGTATGTGGTACTGATTGCTGGTGAGCATGAGTCACCATGCCCAGCATTGTATGTGATTACCAGGGATGGAACTCAGGACCTTGTGCTTGTGAGGCAGGTGCCAGAATCACTGAGCTAAATTTCTGGGCCTAGGTCTCCAACTTTTGAAAGGACTTTCTTGACTCTCCAATTCACGGACAACAATTTTTGCATTCTTTCACCCCTCATTGCACAGGCAGCTATTGTAAGCCTACTTAGTAAATCATACATACATATCTGTTTCTATAGTAAACCTAACTGATACAGCTGTCAACCTCTAATTTAGGTACCCAAATCCAGTCCTCTCTTTCACGTTGCCCTCTACTGGAATCCTTCATCTGATCTCTATATTCCATTTCAATGACTGTTGTGGTTGTACCGCCTACCACACAGATCTTACCGTTGAGATCTAATGAAGTGAGTCTTGAGTGTGATATATATTTAAATATCACTGAGTTGAGGGAAGAGGAATTTAGGTCTTCTTTGGTATCCTGAACTCTTCAAAGTCTGTCATTTGTAAACATACTCCAACATATCAACAAGAAGAATAAAGTTTGACATTCCTCCTCCTGTCCAAAAGCCCTGTTAGGTTAACATCCTCCCAGTATGCCACATCAGGTCTAACTATCCAACAGCCTATGTTTCATTAAAAAGCAATCTCCATGGATGTGGGTAAAAATGAGAATTAACTTGTGTCATATACTGGTACAAATTCACTAATGTTATATGGGATTGTGAGATGTATATAAAATTTACCAATAAAGAATTCAATTAAAAAACGAATCTCCAGGTTTAATTAGTCCATTTATTTGATTCAGGTTGTCTTGAGAAGTTTCTATGGGGTTGATTGCTAGGGCTACTGTAATCAAAGGCCTTCATGGCTTAAAAGATATTCTATAACCTCGTGTGCTCACTGATATGGATGTTACAGCCTCCATTTTCACAGGTTCTGGGCTGGAAACCCTGGTCACTCAAAATGTGGGGGTCTCTTAACTATGCCTCAGTGTTCCTAGTTGACTTCTTACAGAGATGTGATCAGAAAGAATCTCCTGGATGGAAATCTTGCTTTTTATAACATAATAGTGGAAACGGTATACCATGTACATCACTTCTGCCAAAATTTGTTGGTGACACAGACCAAATATGGTCAGATGTGCCAGACTATACATAGATGTCCATGTCAAGAAATGGGGCTTATTAGATGTCAATATACATGCTGACTATTACATCAAACTTTTGTCCCTGATCTTTTCTTCTTACAATATACTAACAGTTCCAAAACTTAGTATGCTAAAAATGTGTCTTTAAAAAGAGTGTATAGAATTTAAGGGAGAATTGTTAAAGATTTGAATTCAGTATGTCAGAAGTGAAACTGTCGTGGTTCAATTTATTATTAATTTTAATTTTTAATTGATTTTATTGGTACATTTTATACATACAATATGATCACACTTAACTTTTACCAGTGTGTGATACATCTTGATTCTCATTTTTCCCATTCCCCTGCCTTCCCTCCAACTTCTGCTTCCTATATAAATGTTTTAAATTATCAATTTTTTCTTTCTCTTCTTTACTTTCTTCTACCCATCCTTTCCCTTTTCCTTTTGCATATTTTCTTCCTATTTCACATTACCTGTCCTATGGGCATGTTAACCACACATTCAAAACAGCATTCTGCCCCAGCAAATTTTCAGAGTATCCGAATGGATTTTAACTAGCTTTCATATAATGATTACTTTCAGGTGTTTTTCTTGTTTAGCACCCACACAATTGCAGAGAGATGTTTTATGGTAACTCAAATCTACTCCTTCCACTTCCAATATAAACTGTGCCATAGTTGCAAATCTCCTTAAACTTGAGAAATTGGCATATAAAAATACCACATTTTTATAGTCAAAGTGACAATTCCTTTGTTGTATGAAAGTAATGATATATCAGCTTGCAAAGTCTGTTGATTCTATTATCTTATTTTATAGTATTTTATGCTTCTTTCTTTGCTGATACCCTCATTCACACACTTCATTTCTTCCTTAATTGCCATCAATAACTTTTAATCTATTATACCTGCTGCCAATAGCATTCATTTTCAATGGTATTTTCTATAGTGTTTCCAGCATTCTATGTTTAAACTAAAATGCTGATAAATTATTATTATTATCCTACCCTAAACTTTTCAATTTTTTGTTCTTACCTTCTGGATAAGTATAAAATTTATACTGTGATAAAGAAGCTGATTTTAACAAGCCTCTGTGGACAATTCCAGTTTTACCACTTGACATTCCACCAATGCACCCTATGCTCTGTCCACCCACAAAGGGACCACGTAAATTTCTCAAGTCATTGCAAGATATCAAGTCTACGTGTTCTTTGAAATCTGTAAGTTACTACTCATCCTGATACTCAGAGCTCAAGTGTCCTCTATTCTGGTAATCTTTTAATAATGATCTAGGAAAGAAAGAAAGGCATAGAAAGCTTGTTTCACTTATTCCTCTTAGACTGTGCTTCATTTATTGACTTATCCCATAGTACTGGTAATTGTGTAGTATAATGATCTTAAATTAATTTTCCCACTTAATCTTGAACATAGTAATTAGTTACATTTCTAGCAGTTAGATGAGTAGTTAATTAAAAACAGGTATTCAATATTTCTTGAATGAGCAAAGTATTCTACTAAAAATGTTAGTTTCTGTTATTTTTATTTAATTATCTATCTATCATCTATTTATCTATCATCTATCTATCTATCTATCTATCTATCTATCTATCTATCTATCTATCATTTATCTATCTATCATCTATCTATTTGCAGTACTGGGGATCAAACTTGGGTCCTCGTGCTTCCAAGACAGGCATGGTGTCACTTGAGCTAAATCCCCAGCCTGCTGTTATGTTTTAATGGAGAAAGTTAGTAGGTGATATTGTTTAACCTATTAGCTCTGCAGGAAAATATATCAGATATTATGGAGTCTATTTAAGTTAGAACAAATAATATTGTCCATCACTAAGAAACTTAATTGTAAGGCAGGGAGAAAGTAATATTATGGAGAATACATTTTATTGCATATGTCTGTATGTGTTTCTATACAAATGTGTTGGGGATTTGAAGGGAAATATTTTGGATGGCATAGTTGTCTCCTATATCCCAGGAATCAGTAGCTAAAATATTAATTAATTTTTAAAAAATTCTTGAGGAATATGGACTAGTAGTACTCAAATTTTACAGAATAATAAAGCAAGAGTCAGAGATGAAATGGTTAAATGACTTGCCTTAGGATGTAGAATTGAAGTGGAATTTAGGTTTACCTCACTCACATATCAATATGTATATTTTTGGCATGAAAATAAGATTATGTCTATATGGTTCTATGGTGTTTGTAAAATAAACTCATCTTCCAAAAAGAATCATTAGGGCCACGGGTTTAGCTCAGTGGCACTGTGCCTTCCTCACAACTTCAAGGTCCTGAGTTTGATCGTTGGTTAAAAATCATTCAATTGATACCATTTGTACTAGAATAAAACGACGGAAGAATGTATAACTATATATAAAATGACTGAAGTTATAGATCAGTGGTGTAGTGCTTGGCTACCACATGGCAGATCTGATTTCAATTCCAGGTTTGGGAGGAGGGGGATGCAAGAGAGAATGTTTTCAATTTTTTCAACAAATGTAGACATTGACTCATTCAAGATTCCAAATGACACTATATTATCTTAGCACCTCCGTGAATTTTGAGATAAGAGAGAACTGGGGGAATACTCCCTTGTCTTCATGCAATGAATTTCAGAAAAATACACCATGACTACGCATGATCTTTAATTGTTCTTATTAGATAGGATTCAAAAGCAAGAATATAATGTAAAAGTATTCCTTATAAGCATGTCTGGGAACACTCCTGCTTGGATATTTTAAGCGATTTGGAGAGATCTCATGAAAAATTGAAGTAATTAATAATATCATTAATAATTTCCACATCAGAGTCATTATTGGCAGATGCGGCCTGGAGAAACTTTTGTTATAGGCCACCTCTGTGAGATCTGGGAAATATTAGAATAGCATATACTGGCTTTGGTGTCCTTAAAAGAAGTATGGCTGTAATTTCAGAGGAAACAAAATGAAACTCTATGCAGACTTGGCGTCACCTAGAATGCACTTATCAACTCCTAATGAATCAAGGATGTGTTATTTCAATTGATCTTCTAACTGCATAGCTAGTGCTCAAAGCTCAGGGAATCTGCATACCAAATGTGAACCACTCTCAGCTAAAATAGCCTACATGTATAACTTTACCTCAACTCCTAAAGTGCACTCTCCTAGTACATTTAGTAATTTACTATGAGATGAACTTGCATGGTTTCTTGGATTCCAAAACCACCTGAGTCCAATTTAAAGACGAGGCACTATCCTGTGCCCTATTCAGCATTCTGTCTCTGAAAGAACTGTTACATTTGATAATTATGATATTTTTATATCCTATGTATTATCAGTCCCATCTACTTGTTTCTTTTTACTGGTAAGCAATTTTTGGGGGCTCCTACCAACCTTGATATAAAACTTAGCCAACTGTCGGGCCGGAGGGTTAGCTCAGTGGTTCTGGCGCCTGCCTCGCAAGCGCAAGGTCCTGAGTTCGATCCCCGGAAACCACATACAATGCTGGGCGTGGAGACTCACG
>PVIC010058689.1:0-10337 GCA_004025085.1 Thryonomys swinderianus | reverse complement strand
GGTCAGTATATCTTAATTGAAATTATGATTTAGCCTCTTAAACTCTTGGGCAGTTCAGAGGACTTTATGCATTAGTGTTTTTTTTTTTAATTTTCAAGGATGAAAATTGGATTTTATATAATTTTTTTATTATTATTTTTGTAATGCCAGCTCCAGTTTCTTCCACAAACACTGCACTCATTAAACTAAGTAGATGCATGATGCAGCTGAGTCCAGCCTAAAATCCTCCACTTTGGCAAATTCTTGGAAGTTTTAGGATAAATTTTACTTGGCTTTGCATGAAAGGCCCATTTTTTTGGACCAGTATATGACACAATTTAATTCTCATTTTTTCCCATTCCCCACCCACCCTATAAGCCTCTGCCGCCTATATACATGAACTTTGTTTTCCTTTTTTATTACCATCATGTTTGTCTTCCCCTTGTTACTTACCACTACACCCCATTTCCCTTTCAATATTTTCTATTTCACAACATCTACAATATATTCCAGAGCTCATTTACATCTTCAGTTTTTCATACCAGAGAAAAGATACAATATTTACAGATCTGTGACCTATTTATTTCACTTATGAGTATGTTCTGAAGGGACAACCATTGAATATAAATCACTCAAACTTATTTTTATGGCAGAGTAATACTCCATTTTATAGAAAAACCACATCTTCTTTATCCAGTCTTCAGTTGATGGGCATTTGGGTTGTTTCCAAGATTGAGCTATCACAAACTGAGCTGCTATGAACATGGGTGCACATATGCTGCTGTGATATGAATCTTTTAATTCTTTTGTGTACACTAGCAGGGGAATAGTGGGGTCAAATGGGATCTCTAATCCTAGTTTTCTGAGGAATCTCCACACTGATCTCCATAGTGGTTGTACCAGTCTACATTCCCACCACAGAGGACAAGGCCCAGTTTTGATCTGGTCCTGTTTTTCCTGATTTCTTAGCTCAAACTTCCAAGGCTGCTTTCATTTCGAACACCATGCACTCCACTCTGTGTCTGTGCACACCAAATCCTCTATTTTAATTGCATCTCAACTCAGCTTTTTGAACAACTCCTCTCATAAAGAACCCAGCTAAGACTTTCCCCAGGAAGCTTTCCTAACTATTGCCTTAGAGAAAACTATAGTACAGTTTCTCACACAGTCCTACATATTGCTCTATCATGCCACTTACCAAATCACATGGTACTGTATATTTGTTGCTTTACAGTAAACCACAAAGTCTTTGAAGATATGCATAGAGCCTAATATTCTAAGGTCCTAGAACAATTCTTCTTCCAAATGGATTTAAATAATTTTTTGTGTTTTTTTTCCACCTGGCAATGATGTGAATTCAAGTGCTTATTTCTCACAAATCTTAACTGTGCCTCATTTTCTGCTGTTTATATTTATTTTTTGTGTATTATCTTTTATCAGTATTATAACTCTAGTGTCCAAATGCTTGTCAGTATTACCCAGTATTCTTCAAGCCAATTTTTTGTTGTTCTACATGTCATGGTGCTTTGAAAATGCATAAAGCCCAGGTGATTGTAAATTTTGAGTCATGGCTATTTTGTTCTGTTTGTTTTCCCTTGACTCTTCGTTCCCTGCTAAACTGTTGTTAAGGAGTGTAGAATCTAAAGTGAACAGTGCAGGAGGAATAGAGATAATCCACAAACTGGATAACTTTATCTCTTCTTATTAAAAACAAATATTTGCGGTGTTATAAAGCTCTTACTGGTAAAGACATTGCTTAGTCATTTAGGCATAAGTTACAAAATGCAGACCTACAAATAATTCTTTCGTTTTAGTTAAAGTTAACAGATTAATTTTTTATTCACATGAGCTCTGTCAAGAATCAAAAGAATAAACTAACACATAAAATATGCTCGTTTTTAAATACAGTAGAGCATCCTTTTTTTTTTTTTTTTTCTTTTTTGAGACGCTGAGAACCTTCTTGGATTTCAAGTGAACCAGCCACTTCCTGGTTCAGCTCCGAGCATAGCCAACCTCCCTCCGCATCTTATAATCTCAGGGACCTAGACGGAGAGGGCGAGTTCTGACAGGTGCTCCTTGCGCTTGCGCAGCTCTGTGTGATTAACCTCGACACGCGCATTCAAAAGGCAACATCTCGGCCACTGTGTCCAATGGACCAAGTGCGTTGTGCACACCGTGTGCGGAGCATCTTTACTCCTCTCGTTATCCTCGCCGCTCTTTCGCCCGAGCTCTCCTGCCACAGGGAAGATCTATACAGTGCCAGGCCCTTGTGAAAGATTATGGAAAATAAGATCAAGAAAGATCTTGCGATAAAGAGAAATACTGCTTTCTGATCAGATTTGTGCTCCTTGTGTCCCCCCCCCCATGATGAGGGTAGAATTTTAAAAATCTGTTCTCTTAGCTTAAAAAATAATTACGACAGACTAGTTTCTTCCTTGAAATTAGTGATTTTTTTTCCCTTTGAAAAGACTTCCTACTTCCAACTTTTGCTTCACTTTCTGGCAACTATTTATATTCTTTAAATAAATTATCAGCACGCAAACCTCCTGTTATTTTTCCCAGTTTAAAAAAGCCTTTCTCGACCTCACTTCTTCCTCCAGCTACCACTTGTTCCATCTCCT
This sequence comes from Thryonomys swinderianus, assembly GCA_004025085.1. NCBI lineage: Eukaryota > Metazoa > Chordata > Mammalia > Rodentia > Thryonomyidae > Thryonomys > Thryonomys swinderianus. The sequence continues at coordinate 7,737 of PVIC010058689.1, read as the reverse complement.
CCCTGCAGCAAGACTTTCTCACGTATTTGTCTTTATTTTTAATTTTTCCTGCCTATTTATTCACTGGAACTCTCCAATAGCGTTCTCTCATTGAAGCTACTGCTTATGCTCATGAGGTTAAGACCAATGGCTTATTTCCTATCCTTATTGTGTGGGGCCTTTCAATAGCATTGAATGCAATGCTTGTATTTATTACAACTTACTGGAGCACTTTTGCTCATGATTTGCAGGACACAAACTTTCCTGTTCTTTTCATCTCTTTATGCTCTGCTTATCTCGGTTTCTTACTTATGGCTCCTCAGCCCTCTAATTTTTTTTTTTTTTTTGAGACAGGATCTAGCTTTGTAGTTCGGGCTGGCTCTGAGCTCACTCTGTAGCCCAGGCAAGCCTGGAACTCAGCAATCCTCCTGCCTCTGCCTCCCGAGTGCTGGGATGACAGGCGTGAGCCACCACGCCCGGCAGCCCTCTAATTTTTAAACGTGGGGTGAACTCTTAGTTTGAAATTTATGTCATCTCTCTTTTCTTTGGATATCTAGTTCCTGATGGTCTTATCTGTACTCAGGGCTTTAAACATCATTCATAATCTGAATATTATCGCTTCTCGGCCTTTTGGCTAAGATCAAGTGCATAATCTGAATATTGCTAAACTTATATTTGCAATTTGTACCTCTCCAGATCACGTGACTCATGCGTTCAACTGGTTCCTCGCAGCTCCACTTTAACGTTGAAAACATGTATTAAGTGGAGGAGTCCACACACTAAGTTCTTCACCTACAGACCTTCCTTTCTCATGTCTCTACCCGTCTCCACAGATGGCAGATTCACCTTCTCAGACTCTTTGGAGACCTTTCGAGCTCATCTCCTTTTTTCCTCACACCTTACTTCTAAGGTGTGCAGGCCTCGGTCATCTCTCATTAGAACTAGTGCAATGGCTTTTAAAATCTCTTATAGTTCTGTCTTTACTCTTCTAAATCCAGAACTGGTGTGACAGCAGGAGTATTTCTTTCACAAGTCATCATTTCTCTTCTAAAACCTTCCAGTGGTTTTCTGTTTTGCCAGACAGATGAAAGAAAAATCACCCCAGTGCCTATAAGATCATAAATCGCATATGAGTCACCTATGGTTACATAACAACTTACTGAAAACTTCATAGTTCAAAAGAAAACATTTGTGTAACAAAATATTTTTTCCTAGGGCAAAAATCTCAATGTCGGGGAAAGAATAAATATAATTTGAAAAGACAAAGAAAGCACATGTATCTAGGAGGTGGGGGGTTGTGGGGTGGGTAGGGATATGGGTAAAAATTAGAATTAATTCGTGTCATATACTCGTACAAATTCCCCAGTGTTGAGTGTGATTATGAGCTGTCTATAAAATGTACCAATAAAGAATTCAATTTAAAAAATGCCTCAGTGTTCCTTGTGTGGTTCATCTGCTGTGCGCTCCTCTGGAAGGGTCCCCTGGGGCTGCTGTCTTCAGTGAAGCCTGCAGCTGTAGACCATCCACTTTCAGAAGTGCTCCAGTGGTTGTTAGCAGGCTGTGGGTGCCCGTGGGCCCCGGGAGGGACACGTAACTCTGTTCTCGCCACGGCCACTTCTTGGGGCAGTTCACAAGATGGCGACTGGTTTCCATCAGAGAGAGTAAATAAAAACTTCAATAAGAGCTCGTTTGCAACCAAAGGCTGGAAGCAACATAACGCACTATTTTTGCTGCTGGTAGGTCCAGCCCACAATCAAAGTGTGTGTGTTAAGCCCGAGTGAGTACGAGGAGGGGGGAGATGCATTCAGAAGCAACTCAGAAGCTGCCCGCCAGGAAAGACTGCTGCATTGCCTCTGCTTATCTGATTTCAGTAACGTTCCTGTTGATCACTGTGCTTGAATTACACTGACTTCTTTGTTATTCTATGTATGAGTCATACTCTTTAATGCCATTCGGGCTAGACATGTGAAGGGAGTTTTGATATTCAATGGTTGCTTCCAAACCTAAGAAGTTATCCTAGCAACTAGGAGGGTGGTGATCTCATAAGAACTTCACAGGAATTCATCATGGTTGCTTTTGAAGTCAATAACTCTCATGTTTACAGTCTTGTTGCTGAGAGTGGGTGATATAATGTGTCACCATGAATTTATAATATTATTTACTATTGAAAATTTCAATAGGCGTTATAAGGATCTGGCTTTGCACACCATGGGACTCTTTTAGCCAGCTACAGTTATATTAGCAACTATGAAGTTAATCTGAGTGTTTGATTCTTGGTTAAGGTAATATTGTGGTGGCTGTAAGGCTCATAATGATGAGAGCAGAAATACTATATGAAATGCCAGAACACAGATTGAGCCAGAAATCAGAAAATATACATAAAAAATTTAAAAAGAGGAAGACAAAACTTTTATTTGGGCATGAAAAGTTACCTGGACTGAGCTTCAGAGGAACTTGAAAACTACCTACAACCCAGAAATGATATAAAATTTTCTATCTTAGGACACAGTTAAAATATGTGAAGAGATTTGACTCTGTATTGTGACTGTAAGAAATAATGTACATCAATAATCAGTTCTGATAGAATAGCGACAAGAGGAAAGAGCAAAAAAGAAAAAAATATTCTTAGAAAAACTACAGCCTGGTAAAATATTTGTTATACTATGTCTTTCATTAATCACTGTTAAAGTTTGGTTACATCAGCACAGGCCCCTTCAGACAGAGACCAGGCTTTGTGAGTGCCAGGAAACTTCCAAGATGCTTCATAAATATTAAATAATCAATTTCAACTCAGCAAACAAAAGTTTCAACCAAACGGTCTTCCACATGAGCTTTAGTCTTTCCAAACCATTCCACTCTGTGTGTGTGTGTGTGTGTGTGTGTGTGTGTGTGTGTGTATTTAAAAGGCTGAATGTTTACACAGGCTTTTTTCTTATTAATTTACAGTCTCCCACAAAACCTCTGTGTTCATGTAATAGGAAATCATGTTTTCTACTGAAATATCAACACCATTTTTGAATATTTTAATGACTAGCTTAAGAATCAAATCCTAGGAAAGGATATTTACAAAGAAATAATTTCACCATATGATTAAAAGATTCAGACCTTTAAAGATTCTTATTCTGTAGAAAATGTTACTCTAAGTTTGATTTCTAAGGCAAACATTCCCGACTGGTATGTACTACACAAATAGTAAGGTTTTTAATATCATATATTAATAGGTAGGGATCACATTTTGATTAAATATATCTAATGCTAGCTAATAATATTCTGGGTTCTCTTTACCCAGCATTGTTTACCTGACATTTAAAAATTAAATGGAAAGAAATGCATCTAAATCTATGCTACACATTTGAAATTGATAGTTTATATTTGGTACAAAAGGAATAAAATTTATAGTCCTGGGTGACAATTTTATGTAACAAGGCATGAGAATGTAAAATTCCATTCAAATTCCTTTCTTATCACTATTCATGAAAACAGCATTTCTCAGCTGAGAAAGCTAACAGTAATATTACATGGTGACATTATTTCAGAAGACTTGTCTACGATGCAGAATATCTAATTTTTTCACACATGAGTAAGGACTATGTAAAATTTAGCATTTAATTTGCATTCTTATATGCAATGTTCTAAAGGGCAAGGTTAAGTGTTTTTTGAAATAGTATAATAACCTAAAATTAATTTTAAAACAAGAATTTAGCTTTTATGCATCTCTTTACTTCCAAATCTTTTCAGATAGCTTTGACAAAAAGAATAGTATATCTTGATATACTAAAGATACAAACACTATTATTGCTGCTTTAGTAAAAGGGAAACTGGAGCATGGAATCGCATAAATGATTTTTGGTAAGGCATCTAAATAAAATACAGGAATCATAATATATCCACAGTTTCCATTTTTCTCAGTTTAGTGTTTAATGCTTTTCTTTGAAATATTAATACCAGTAGAGCAGCCTGATAACACCATGCGCAAGGGACAAAGCTGTCAATTGCACTGTTTTCATAACCTTATAAATCATAGTCAGTACATGACTATACAATTTCATACCCCACTTTACGGACAAGGAAACTTAAACCTAGAGGAACTGTGACTTGCCCAGGGCTACGGTGAACGTTATTACCACAGGCTAGGCTCAAGCCTTGGCATCCTTTGTCCCTTGCACAGCGCTGTGCCCATCGTGACTAGAGAGCAAAAAATTAAATTGGGCTCTTGAATTTGTTGGTCTTTATGTAACTAGATTAACCAGATGTAACTAGATTTTTGTCACAAAAGAGTCTGACTTTAATATCTTTCAAGTATAATCTGTTCATGGTGTGCTTTCACTTTTGATACTAGAGGCAGCATAATCTAACACAATACTTTCCTACTTAATTTTAGGAAGTTAAAATTTCTATTCACTGCAACTCACCTGTGATTGTCCCCTTTATTAACAGAAGCACCAGCTCTTCTATTCTTTACCATTGGATCATCCAAAGCAAGGGTTAATTCACTTTATCTCTGAGGCATCAGATGACAAACATGTTTTAACTACTCAATTTGGGCATCACTCCTGTTTGCAGAGTGAAGACAGCTGGGAAAATCCTGTGAGCAAGAAGGAAGAGGGGCTGCCTCCCAACAGAACATCCTCTACAAGGACAGGGATCGGCCCTGGGCTTTGTGACCTTGATCACAGAATCTGCAACCGAAATGATACGCTGTGATGTTCAGGAATGTTTCAGTTCTAAAATAAAATCACCAGCCATGTCTGGAGCTACAGTTGTTCTAAGCTCTGCCTATAGATGTCCTGAATTGGCATACCTTTTTAGAAATAAGACTTATCTTTATATTCAACAAGATTTCTTTTTTAAAAACCTATCTTTAGTTTTAACACTGGTATTGTTTTCAGGAGAGAAAACTAAGGAATTAGACAATGCATAGGAGTTAAGTAGTGCATTTTTTAAGTTAAAAAAATTCAATACCTTTCATGTGTACACTCATTTTTTTTTTTCATCTCTCACCTTTGGGTTCTGAGAATTCAATAAAATGCCAATAAGATGCATTTAAAAGATATAAGGGCATGAAAATACAAAGAACAGGAAGGGAGACGGATGGACTGGAATTCTCTGCACACTTTGAAAGGTAGGAAGCAGGAGCCACTGTGACTCAGAAGAGAGGAAGAGACTGGGGGGAGAGAATTGCAGCAGAGGATGTGAATGAGAATTAGGACAATCCAAACTCTAGGCTGCGGACCTTCAGGGAGACTCAAGATTGCAGGAAGCCGTTAATATAGGGAAGTTAAGATGTGAGGTGAGGTGGGGGAGTGAAAGCGAATCACAAGTTTGATGTTTACACCCAAAATGCACAGGCACATGGCTTCTCCTCAGTTCCCAGCCCTTTGGTATTTCAAATTACACTACAACACTGTCAAAGTAAAACCAGCATGATACTTGTACAGAAATAAACATTTTGACCCATAGAATAGAATGGAGGATACAGAACCAATCCCAGGTACCTTCAAACATCTGATTTTTGACAAAGAAGCCATAACATATAAGGCAGAAAAGACAGCTTCTTTAACAAACAGTGCAGGGAAAACTGGTTATTCCCGTGTAGGAGAATGAATATAGGCTCGTATCTCTTACTCTGCACTATAATCAAATCAAAATGTGAACATCAGAAACACTGAACCTGGTAGGAGAGAAACTTGGTAAAACTATTTAAGACATGGGCATAGGCAAGGACTTTCTGAAAAGAACCCAAGTGGCCCAAGGAATAATACCATGAATCTTAAAATGAAATCATATCAAACAAAAAACTTATTCCCAACAAAGAAAACCCCAAAAGTTAAAAAGAAAGAAAGAAAAGAAAAGAAAAGAAAAGAAAAGAAAAGAAAAGAAAAGAAAAGAAAAGAAAAGAAAAGAAAAGAAAACAACTTTGAGAATAGAAAAAAAAAGAGTTTGAAATCCTCCTACAACCACTTCGGCTGTGTGTATTGGTGAAAACAGACCACAGGATTCAAAGCTCTGGTGCAACTATAAAGTATGTCCCACTCTTCTGGGGACAGAGTACAATGGCCTGTGACACAGGAATTTGGGACTATTGCATAGGGATGTACTATATTTACTCCCAACCACATCACATTAAGAATGGCTGAAAGAATTAGGCTTATTTAGCTTAATACGGGAGCTATGGCAGCTATTCCTGGACACATGAAGTAATGTAATGAGATGAGATATTAAGGTTCCTTTATGTGGATGCTAAAAGACAAATGAAATACACAAAGGGACATTTCAGACGCCTAATTTCTATCACTTCCCCAAAATAACTAAAAAACTTGTGACGTATTCTGCACCAGGAGTCTTGTAAGTATAGATTGTACCACTACTTGTTTTAAGATGTGCCAGAAACGATTTGCATATAGGACACACTAGGCTATATATGATTTTTCACTTCTCTTCCAATGTTGGATTCTTTTGAGTCTTTGCAGTTTGTAGGAAGTGTAAGTCAGTGGCTAAGATTAAATACTATGTTCGGGAATGACCTGAATAAATAACTCAGGTCAATTGAGAGTTTATAAAAAGGAAGAAGAACAAAAGAGAAGACGAGCAGAGCTTTGGGCGATCCTAAGACTTCAGGGAAGAAAAGGAAGAGGAGAATCATTGACTAACAAAGGAGTAGCAGAGGATGAAAAAAAAAAAAAACAACCCAGAATCACTGATTTAACATAGTCTCTCACCTCAGCATTTATCTTTGCATGTAAAATGTTGTACTGCAGTCAGAATATCTATTTTACCTCATTCCCTCTGCTACATAAATCTTTTTCATCTGAAATTCCTATTTGTGAAGTTATTACTCGGTTTCAGAGTTATTCAGGCTCAAATGGCTCCCTCCCTCCCTTAGAGTTTCCATTTGTAATTGCATCCTAAGGAGTATATCTTTCCTGAGAAGATAAATTACTACAGCTGTGGGTTTAAAATCTATGGTTACCTTACAACCTCCTGCATTTTTAACTGAGTTTATATTCAGGCTCTTCAGAGAGAAATATGACCAAACAACCAGGAGACTGTTGCATTACCTAATCCAATTGTGCATTAGTGGCAGGATAAAGACAAACTCTAGGCCCGATAACCAAGGTACACAATTTCCTACAGGCACTTGCGTCTCCTCCTTCTCTATTTATCTCTTGCCCCAGGACAGATTCCAACCTGTCATAAGGAAAGTTCTTGATAAAGAGACGTCCAAATTTTAATGAGTCACTCTGTACTGACAGAGCAGCGAGAGTTTTGAATAGCGAATTTAGTAGATAGAAGCCCATAGAAGGATACAAACAAAATCATCAATAAAAATAATTATATAAAAAGGATTTCAATTGTTGATTCTTTCTTTTAGCTCTCATGCCATGAAGTTTTGCTCATAAAATCATTCCCTATGCCACTGTCCCCAAGAGTTCTACCTACCCTATTTTCCAGCAGGTTTAGTATTTCTATTTTAATATTTAGATCTTTAGTTCATTTTGATTTCAGTTTAAGGCACAGGGAAAATTGTGAGAATAGTTTCAATCTTTGACAGGTTGAAACCCAGAATCATTTATTAAAGAGGCTGTCTTTCCTCCATTGATGGGTTTGGCTCCTTTGTCAAAGATGAGGTGGCTTAGTATGTCTGGAATCTCATCTCGTTAAAAAGCTTCTGCACAGCAAGTGAAACTATCAACAGCATGAAAAGACACATTTTTTTCTGCAGGAAAAATATTTTACCAGCTGTTCCTCAGACAAAGG
>PVIC010058688.1:0-10293 GCA_004025085.1 Thryonomys swinderianus | reverse complement strand
TAATGTCAGCTACACAGGAGGCTGAGGCGGGAGGATCCAGGCTAAGTAATTTAGTGAGTTATCTTAAAATATAGAAAGCTTTTGTGGTGGCTCACGCCTGTCATCCCAGCACTCGGGAGGCAGAGACAAGGGGATTGCTGAGTTCGCGGCGGCTTGCCTGGGCTACATAGTGAGCTCAGGGCCAGCCTGAACTACAAAGCGAGACCCTGTCTCAAAAAAAAAAAAAAAAAATATATATATATATAGAAAGCTTTTTGGATGTAGCTCAGTGGTAGAGTACTGGCTAGCTTAATCCCCAGTACTGTGGGGGAAAGGAAAGAGAAAGACTCAAAGACAAAGCATTTAGGGCAGAATCATGGAGACTCCAGAGTCAGCCAGCACCCACAGGAGACAGAATCTCCAGGGGCTGGAAGAGCAGGGCATATTGAGAGCAGGCACCGGAGGGGAGTGAAATCCCCTTCAGGAGGGGCAGGGACAGGCCAGAGAGGCAGGAGCAGAGGGTGCGGGAGTGGAGGCTCGGGGGTGGGGGCAGGCCAGAGAAGTGGCTCAGCCAACAGCCCCTCATCCCACAGCTCGGCTCAGGTCAGGGAGGCCTCACATGGAGCCAAGGCCCTGTGAGAGGGGACCATGGGCCACGCTGGGCCAGAGGCCCTGGTCCCCAGCCATGCAACAAACCTCTCCTTTCTCCACCACCCACCACCTGCCCTGAGCGCTCCCCCGCGTGGGCCACAGCCGCCTTCTGCTTCCAACGTCTCTTTCCTTGGTGACCAGATCCAACTCTCCAGTCCCAGAGAGACCGGGGTGGACTCCCAGCGAGCATGTTTGTGGCAGCTGCGGCCCTGGTTATGTTTTTCTTCACCTTTGCTCTGTCCTAGTGAGTTTGAAACCTCCCCAACCTCAGTTTTTCAGAATCAGCCTTAATATTTTCCAATGTCCACTCCGCAAACAGCAAAGCATAGGAAACTGCTTCTTTGTCCTTCTCACAGCTCTTAACCGCCACTGACCTCTATCTCCAGGGCACATATTATCAGGAGCATTTGTCAGCACCCTTCCAACCTCTTTCTTTTGCTTAGATGAGATTCAGAGAGGAAATAATAATAATATTAAATTTATAGCATCATGACGGCTCACAGAAGTTTCCGTGCAGATGGACAGCCATGTGCTACAAATAATTTTTTTTAAGTGTGGACAGGAATTTCTGGTGATGGTGCAAAGGTCCCTACTCAAGACATCCATCTGGAATTCTCTGTGGGCCAGCTTTAAAATTACAGTCCCTGAGCACAATGCTCAGGGACTTTTTCCCCTCAAACTTGCTTTCTGAGTCCCCATCTCATTGGAGGAAGACTTTATTAATGTTTCCTATGTTGCATTGTTTTTCATTTTCATAATTCAGTCATGTGGAGCGTGCTCACAGGGCGCCCTTTCCTCTGTGACACACGGGAGTGCGGCAATGAGGAAGGTGAGGGCGGCAGAGCCTGGGGTCAGACCAACACAGGCTCAGATGGGCAAGGTGTAGGTCCAGGGTGAGCCCCAGGTGCAGAGGAGGCCCCAGAATAGCTCCGAGGCAGTTCTGGGCACTGAAGGGGTAGGGGCACACCCTCGTGGCACCTCCAGTATAGTAAGGAGAGGCCCAGCCTGTCATCCATCAGTTTCCTACACGAGGGAAGAAGCCTGGCTCCACGTGGGACTTGGCGCTGGTCTGGGGCTGGCCGATGATGAGGACGTCCACACACACCCAGCCCTGTCGCAGCCGTACAGACGGAGCTGGGCTGGGTTCTGGGACCGAGGGGTGTGGAAAGGGCTGGGAATGCTGACCAGCTCCGGACGGGGTCCAGTCCCCCCTTCCCTAGGCAGTCAATCTGAGGAGAGCTCTCTAACCCTCAGCCTAACCATGACCCTCACTGCAGCAGGAGAGCCCGCCAGGCCAGGCACTTTTACCTCTGGGAGGCAGCCTGGGCTGGTGGCAGCTCCCTCTTCCATGAGAGGCAAGGAAAAACAGGACTAGAAGTGAAAGGGGCTGCATTAGTTGACGAGGCCAAAAAGGAGGAAGTAGCCCTGAGAGGCTGGAGGAGGAAGGAAGGAAGCCAAGGAGGGAGAAGGATGGGTCAAGGGTGGGAAGGATGCGCTAGAGCCTGGGAAGCTGAGGTTGTGGGGATTTGGGAAAGTTCTAGAACTGTGGGATAGCCCAGATGCAGTAACAAATGTTCCACTGATATGAAATGCATTTTTACCAAGAAAACTGCCAGACACAAATAGGATATCAAGAAATAAAGTCAAGTAATTTTAACTATAAGTTTGACTCAAAATTTTCATGAGTAATAATATTAATATTCAAGTAGCTTAGTCAAGTTTCTGCAAAAATCCCAGATCCAATAGGACATATACACACATGTATGTCCATATACATGTATGCCTACAAATCCACGTGCATATATGATGCATATATATGTTATATACATACAGACACATGCCCAGTGTACATGTATGTATAATATATGCTTATATAAGCTATATACATTTACACATGTACTTATGCATACACTATATATGTGCATGTATAGTATACATGTATATATAATATATACTTACATACACATGCCCACACACAGGGACATGCAGTGCACCTGCGTATAATAATGTATGCACATTTATAGTATATTTGGGCCTCTGTATTCTCAGATTCTGCCAGTCACTCCTTGAAGCTATTTGAAAAGAAAGTGCATCTTACTGAGCACAGATGGGCTGGTTTTCTCGCCATCAGTCCCTGAACGATGCAGCACAGCTCTTCTTTCCACAGCATTTACTCTGTGTGAGGCCCCAGCAGAGACCTAGAGCTGACCCAAGGTATTGGGAGAGGATGTGAGCATCACAACAAATGTCATTCTAGTTTACCTTACAGAGGTGTCTGGCCAGAATCCAGCCCGGCCGCCCAAACTGTCATGGAATCAGCCATCACTCGAAGCAAACCCATTTCTGATACTTTATCATCTAACATGTCCCACCTCCCTGTCTGGTTTTTCATAATTTTCCAGCTCTGGGGAAATCAGTAAAGGACCGTGAGAGTGCAGAGGGCTGATGTGCTGGAGGTCAGCTCCCTCCCAGCAGCGGCTCCCAGAGGTGTCCTCAGACTTCTATTTCCAGAGAGCACATGGGATTCATTTGCATTTTTATCCTGCATGCCATAAAGACTCTGCCACCTCCAGGGAATAAAAGGCCATTCTGGTTTTTATTAAGATCACAAATCTGCATCGAAATGCTAGCTTCACCCTGAAATGCCTTTCTGTGAAGAAGCCGGAGCACAGCGGCTAAGCTGCCTGTGACTGAAACAGAGCATTTCTGCATCCTAGCCTCTCTCTGGGGACACGTGGCCACCTGGATGGTGTAGCCTCTGTTTCCCCATCTGCCTCACTCTGCTGGCCAGAGCGTCCTGTTTCTCCTATGGAAGCCCTATCATTCTGCTTCCTGGACAGTCCGGTGGGAGATGCCCGTGCCCCACCTACAAATGGAGAAGTGTGACAGCCACCAGCTACCTGATGTCAGAAACCATGACTTGGGACCCTGAGGGCTCCAGCAGGTCACAGAACTCTGTCCCTGTGTGGCATGCGCTGGAGGTAGTTGTCATCCTAGCAATATCTGGGATCCTCCTTCTGTCTCAGGTACCATGACCATCTGATTTAATTAAATCAAGCCAAACGCTCAAGATTTTCTTGAGATTACTTCTGGATCCCAGAGAAAGTCATTCATGTGGGTCTGCAACTCGGGGATCTTCAAGTTCACTGGAGCTTTGCTGCCTGTCTGAGTCCTGCTGCTGAGGCAGGGCCCTGGGGTCCCCAGCCCTCCACCTTCCCAGCATCGCCGCAGAGCTCAGGAAAAACACCTTTGGGTAAATGCAACAGCACATATGAGAGTGAGCAGAAGTAGGTTTGGTCTTGGTTTTATCGTAGAAAAATATTCCTAACAAAGTTTGCTATCTTAAGCACTTTTTATCACAGAGTTCAGTAGCATTAAGTACATTTCCACTGTAAATGACAGAAAAAAAGTTCTAAGGTCTCAGAATAGCTCTGTTGAAATAACAGATTCACTATTTGTAGTAAATGTGTTTCCTTAAAGGAAATGTCAAAACATGCTAAGGCCTTTATGAATACATTCCAGCATTTTCACCGACAAGTGTGACCCATCATTTCCTTAATGAGTACCAGTGGTTAACTTCTAACGTTCCTGTAGTCACAGCATATGCCAGAATGTCCTTCCTTCCTGACTCTTAATAAGAGTCTGTTGTGTTGCACTGCATTTGCTTATTCAGCCTCAAACGGCCACTTGCACAGTTCCCACTGTCCAGCCTTTATGAATAATGTTGCTACAGTTATAGCAGATTGAAGTTTTTTTAAAGCGAAATTTACAAAGAGTAATTGGAGAACTTCAGTGACTCAGGAAGTTCTAACTTGTCATCACTAGCAACAGAATGCAAATTTTATGAAAATATTGTTCCATTTGACCCTGCTGTTCACCTGCTGGGGATATGCACAAAAGAATTACAAGAGTCATATCACAGTGACATATGTGCACCCATGTTTATAGCAGCTCAGTTTGTGATAGCTAAATCTTGGAAACAACCCAAATGCCCATCAACTCTAGACTGGATAAAGAAGATGTGGGTTTTTTAAAAAAATAAAATGAAGTATTACTCTGCCATAAAGAATGACTGACAAGATTGAATCATTTATACTCAAATGGATGTACCTTCAGGACATACTCATAAGTGAAATGAATAGGTCACAGATGTGTAAAATTGTATATTTTCTATATTATGAGCAACTGAAGTTATAAATGTGTTCTATAATGCATGAATGATATTGTGAAATAGTAAATATTCAAAGGGAAATAGGGTTTAGGGATAACTAATGAAGAAAAAACTGATGGTGAAAAGAAAACAGTGCTTGTGTATATGGGGCAGGGGGAAGTAGGGTGGGTAGGAGAAGGGGAAAAATGAGAATTAAGTTGTGTCATGTACTGGTACAAATTCTCACTGTTCAGTGTAATCGTGATGTATATATATAATGTACCAATAAAAATATTGATTGGAGCAACAGAAGCAGTATTTTTTTGCTGAACTGAAGAAAAGACAAAATTTATGAATAATATATAACATGAAATATCTATGTTGTTTGAATGACAGCATAGCCAGTTCAAGAGATTTAGGCATACACAGAGTAAACTTAGATGTCTTTGATACATTATCAATTTTCAGTCTTTTAAAATAACATAGTCATCTATTCTGAAGAATATATATGAAATCATATATACTGCTCCAGTTCTGTTGTTATGAGGGCTGGTTTTTCCAAAATAGAGTGATAGAACATGTTTATTGGTTAACTTGATCTGTCCCTAGTAAATAGCTATCTACTACACTGATACCACCCACCCATTATGTGGGTCCCCTTGTACCCTGCCCAGTGTCCATGAATGTTAGGAAGGCATATTGCAACTGATCTTTCAATGGTGAAGCTCGTTTAAGTTGCCCTTAGTAGGTGACAGTCAGGTTTACAGAAACATTGGGTTAAAACTTCTGATTCATCCAAACCTTAGGTTAAGGGAACTGTTTCCAGAGGGGACTATCTGACTCAGGGACCAGGAAGCCCAGGAAGGCCAGCAAGACACTTCAGGCATGGCTAATGACATCAGGGTAAAGGAGGTTTGACCCATGGAGTGTCCCAAAGAAGCGGGGTGACAAGAGCTTTACTTGCTGAGTGTAAGAATTTCCACACCAACTTTGGGGGAGCTCCCTCCCTTTCCTGAGCAGAAGTGTGGTGCTAGATGTGGAATCTCCAGCCCTTCTCACACAAGATATAAGGACTTGGCCCTGCCCAAGGGACTCAGGGTCTAGCTTTGCATTCTGTTGCCAGTGATAAATTAGAACTTCCTGAGTCACTGAGGTTCTCCAATTACTTTTTGTAAGTTTCGCTTTGAAGAAGCTTCAATCTGTTAAAACTGTAGCAATCAGGATTGTTTTCTTTAAAATTGAATTCTTAATTGGTACATTTTATATACAGCTCACAATCACACACAACATTGGGGAATTTGTACCAGTATATGACACAAGTTAATTCTCATTTTTACCCACATCCTATCAGGATTGTTAATAAAGGTGTTAGAGGGTTACTTGGTGGCAGAAGTGTGCCGGGAATTTACATATCTGATTCAAACACTGAAATAGGAGAGCATAAAAGAAATTATTACTGTAATATAAAATAATACAAAAATGTTTTAATTTCATCATTTACATTATTATTGCTTGTATGGTTCTAAGTATGCTCTAAAGCAATCCTAAGATGCATAGAGAAATGTCCGGGGCTGGCATTAGGCACACATGTGGTGTGTCTGGATCTACTTGGACAGTTTAAAAGTGGCATGCAGGGAGCTTTAGGGCCCCCTCTTCCTCAGACACCAGATGCAGACGCACTGAGGAGTCTGTTCACCTGCCAGCAGCAGGAATCCCTAACAGGAAGAGGGTGCTGAATCGGCTGAGAGATGACACTTGGTTAAGCAGGAATTGCTAGCTGCTATGACGTCCACAGGGAGGATTTGAAAAGTGAGTTACTGAGTCTTTTTCCTAAACGTGCGGGGACCTTCAGTGCTTTCTCATCATGCGTAAAACTAGTGCTCTCAGGCCTGGACTTGCGGAGAAGCATTTCCTGGGAACCTACATGACAGTATTCACCAGAGCAAATGTTTGGCATGAGGGCCACTCTGCCAGACCTGACGGCCAGGAGAGCTAGTGTGTGCTGTCATGTGGGCATTGGAATGGGGGTTTACCATAATGTCATATGTAGAGCTTGAGGCCTACGGATGGCTCCCTCTTGCCAACATTAAGGCAGAACTAATTAGCAGCCTTGCCTGAGAATAATGGTGGGCAGTTCGGCACTCTTGTCCCTGGGCACCAAAACTGACCCCAGACTTGATCTCTGGTGCCAGCAGGTGGCGCTCAATTTCCAACCAAAGGCTGTGACTCTGATCCTGGCCATGCCTGAGTCCAGGTAATTTCTGTATCCCCTTCCAGGCAGAAGGATGCCCGGGGTGGTGACCTGAGCAGGACAGGAGGAGGGGGAGGTCACTGAGCACAGTTTCATGTTGCATAAACCCCAGCCTCACTTTAGCACTGAGAAGCTGCCCGAGGCCCCATGACACGTTCAGGTGGTCACTGCAAGACAAGGTTGGTGAGATCCTTGTTGAGCCCCACATCTGATGGGGCAGCTGTCCTGGAGTTGGAATGAGGGTGGAGAGTCCCATTTTAATGCAAGTTCTCAGGGCCAATCTTCCCCTGGTGCCCCTTGAAAGATGGAAAGTTTTTAAACACCCATTCTAATTGGAAGATGGCTTAGCTATAGAGCTAGGGCCAGATTTGAGGGTCCCAATCCAGGTCAAAAGGATGCTTATTCTGAAATGGGGATCTAGGAAGCTCTGGACTATTTGGCTCTTAGGCCATGTACGGGAACACGGGTAAAGAGTCTAGGTCCAGGAGGATCCCCTAGCACAGGACAGGAAGGCATCGGCCACATGGGCACAGTAACTGCCCGAGTGCCAATCTCCTCCACACGCTGGGGACTATGCACAGACACACATCCTTGGGCCTCACACAGCTCTGTGAAGTGCACCCTACTTCAGCAGGGAGCGACCCCATGGACACCTGAATCCACTGACACCGAGTCCTGTCTGGGCTGTTCTTTCTTTGTGAAGTCAAGAACTCCCACCTTGTGGCTTCTCCTTATTGTACCCAAATTGCCAGCATCTTCACTCTTCCACCTGGGACCCACTGCACAGTGAAAGAAGCCAGGGCTCAGTGACGGGCCTGACACTGCGACGACTGAGTAAGAAACGGGCTGGCAAGACACAGCGCAGGCACCCCGGGCAGCAGCTGACTCACCCTGGGCGAGCTGGAGTGAGACTTCGGCACATGGTTAAGAATGTCAGGTAACTTTTATTTTCTTCATTTTGTTTTGAGAGATCATCTCACTGTGCAGTCCAACCTGGTCTCTAACCTGTGATGATCCTTCTGCCTCGGCTTCCCAAGTGCTGGGATACTGGTGTGTGCTGCATGTCTGGCTCCAGACAACTTACTAGTTGCTTATTTCTGGTATTTTCTACTTTCAAACCTCCATCTGACCAAGGGTCACTGAAACTTCAGAAAGAAAAGTACAAATGGGGAGGTGGCAGTTGTACGGTCGCTCCAGTTTACATATCAGCCAGCCAGGCCTAACGACTTGGCAAAATGGCCACGGGAACTAAAACTCAGGGCCCAAAGTCCATCCTCTTAACTACCCAGGGATTCTGCACATGGACGGGGATGGCCAGGAGAAAGACGAGAGAGCAACAAACCAGGAGGACAAAGCGTGCACTTCGCATGAGCGAATGGCTGCCTCCGGAGTTAATCCTACCCACTACCCATGAGCTGCCTCCTAAAACACACTCCTGTCTGAGGTGCAACAGAAGGAAATCATATTTGTGCCACGGATCCAGCTTCCTGGAGCAGCCCCTCCAACTATTCCATCCCTGCATCCTCTAAAAAAAAGGGCAGCAATACTCTGCCGCCCCCAGAGGCGGGCGGGATCTGTGCTGGAGTGACTGCTCACCCGGGACGGTCTGCATCACCTGTCCCTCCAGTCCCTGATGCCAGTGCAGTAGGCAGCGTGTGCCTAACCATCCCTGCCTTGCGCCTCCAGCAACTCCACAGCAAATCAGCACAAAGCTAACTATGGTGGCTTCCTTGGGTCAGCTGGCTTGAGGGTCCCACAAGCCACAAGCCTGGTGGCAGCGGGGCTGTGAGTCCATGGGCTGCAAAAGACTTCCTGGTGTTTAGAGGGACCCAGCACCTTGCGGTGAGTCTAGTCTGGCCTGCTGTCTGCACAGCACCTCAGCTCTTCACAATTCCTTCTCTCCCAAGTCCTCCTACATCCTGCCCCGTCCTCAGCTGCAGTGTCCTGGGCCTTGAGTGGGAGAAAGCTCTTGGCTTTTAAGGGCTTGCAGGAGGTATTGGGCTTCCTGGGACCCAAGATGACACCCCCAATTTAAAGTGCATAATCGAACCACATGGGCAGGAAACATCACATAACAGTAGCCCCGAATGTAGGGATGAGGTCACCTTGGGGAGGCATTCTGTCTGGGTGGGGGTTTGAAGATGGGTTGTGGATATTATTGTCATTGTTGTTGTTGTTTATAGTACCGCAGTGCCGGGAACCACAGCCAGAGCTCTCTACCACTGAGCTACAACCCCATCCCTTTTTATTTCATTTTGACACAGGTGTCTCTAGAATGCCCAGCTGGCTCCGAACTTGCAGTCCTCCTATTTCAGTCTCCCGAGCAGCCAGGATTACACGTTCCCCACCGTGCTGGGAGCCTAACTGACTTCAGGTGATTACAACAAACAGCTATTTCTGAGGTGAACAAAGCCTGTAGTATTCTCTCAGTGTTCAAGTCTTTTCTCCCACCCAGATTCTAGTGATCATGGCTGCTCCTGGGAAGGAAGATGGGTTCCTGAATGTGGTATGGGATGCAGGTAGACTTCTCTTCTCTGTTTTACTTCTCCCAGCGGCACCTTCAGGCTGTTAGAACATTGTTTATTGAATGGTACCTTCTTCATGGTGACCATCGCTTCCACAGACAACCCCCCTTCCCACCCACTTTGACTGCTATTTGAATTAAAAGCTGTTCACATTTATAAAAAATGCAGCCTCTGGGGGAGGCGTGGGTGCTGTTTAATTGTCTCATAACCATTAGCTTACAAAGCACCAAGAGAATTCAGTGCACATACAAATTCCTGCACTTCCTCAGGTATCCTGGGAATCCTGAGGCAGAGGTGGGAACAATGTCAGCTCTTGGCCCAACTAGCGGTGGGCCAAAGTCAACGTGGTCTCATCTTGGGAGCCAGTGGTCCCACCTGAGGGCCTGGGGTTAAAGGACCCTACGCCAGGGATAAGCCTGGCGCTGTGGAGCACAGGTCTCAGAATGGAGCCTGTCCTGCTCAGCTGTGGCTCCTCCACTTTCCAGGTACAGCAGATGAGGATGGGGCCTCATGAGAGGGTCACCCACAAGATGGCGAAAGGAAGAACCTAAGAAGAACACAAAAGGTCTGGAAGTAAAATCCCCAGTGGTTCATGGATGAAGATCTTCAGAATTCATTAAGGACAGAAGCCTGGCCAGGGCCTGGGGATGTAACTCAGCAGCAGAATGTTTACCTAGCACACGTGAGGGCTGGATTCAATCTCCAGTACCACAAAGAAAAGAGAAAGAAAGAAAGAA
>PVIC010058687.1:0-10326 GCA_004025085.1 Thryonomys swinderianus | reverse complement strand
AATAAGCCAATATCATGAGCCCTTCCTGCAGCCTCTTGGGGACAACAGTTACTTCCCCTGTGCAGGAATGGGTGGTTCTGGACCTAAACGTCCTAGGTGGACTACTGAATGTTGTGTAGGATTGTGACATGTACTGTAGGGTGTAAGAACCCTTGTGTCCTTCAGATTGCATGTTCAGGGTCCCCCTCCGCCATTGGAAAAACTCAACCACTCTACAGATTTCCTCACCTGAGAGGGCAGCGCTAACCCTCTGAGAAGCAGAGTTGGATCTCATTGACATCATGCAGGGGATTTAGTTAGAAGCTGCTATGATCATATCCAAATCCCAAGTCACGTGCTCTTCCCTGTCACAGCCAATCCTATCAAAGTATTCCCAGTCTTGTTACTGAGCAGATAGCCGGGGAAGGTTTTGTTTCTTTTGGAGGGGGTACTGGGTCTGTTGGGGCCATATTGCATAATGGCCTTGAGCCAGGGACTTTGGATCTGGGCACCTGTGTTTGAGTCTAGTCACTGCCACTCACGAGCTGTATGATCGGGTGTGAATTATGTAGCCTCTTGATGTCTCTGCTTTCTCATCAGAAAACAGATAGGTACAGTCAATATCTGCCTGTAGCGTTTTTGTGAGGATTTAGTAAGCTGGTACATGTAATGAATTTTGAGTAGTGCCTGATGCATAGTACCATACACACTGTATGGAAGAGAAGCTTATTAGAAGAGTAAAAAATCAGGGATGTGTTTTTGAGAAATAAGGCTGGGCATGGTAACACACACCTGTAATCCTAACACTTGGGAGGCAGAGGCAGGAGGATTGCTGTGAGTTTGAGGCTAGTGCAAGCTACATAGTGAGTTCATGACTAGCTTGAGCTACAAAGTGAGACCCTATCGGGGAGAGAGAGAGAGAGAGAGAGAGAGAGATTATTGTTATAGTGCAGAACATTTAAAGGATTATGAATGTTGATCTTTTACACTGTAAATCTTTATCAGAACTTGAAAAAATGCTTAATTGATAAAAATTCAGTGCTGTGTCTTGCTTCTTCCTTTTGGCAGGGTTAATAGAAGCTAATGGCTAACAATTATAGTTTTTGCCATTTGCTGAGCATAGTAGTAGGTTTGTAAGCATTGTATCATTTATTTTCTAAACAAACCTACATGACGTCATTGCTATTTATATCTTTTTTTTTTAATATAAGAAGCAAAGACAGTGAGTAATTAACCCAGAGCATCACAGTTCAGTGATTGAGTCTTGAGCCTTCTAACTCGGGCCCATTCATTTGACAACTGCAGAACCTAAACAATGAGATGGGAAAGTAAAGGTGCCGCCTGAGAAGCTCCAGCCGTCCTGTGGACCCTGTCAGGCTGACTGTGCCACGGGGCTCATCCTTGACATTTTCTGGTTGACTCTCAGATGTTTATGCCCAGTGTGGTCGTGGATCAGTGTCCAGTTAGTATCGTCTATGTACTTTAGTGACAGAAACGTACTGTGTCCAGCACTGTTATCAGCCACTAGGGTGGCTAGTGTGACCGAGGCAGTTAATGTTAAACTTACGGAGCTTTTAAACTTATTCTCACTCATTAGTTTAAATATAAATAGCCAAGTGTAGCTAGGACTGGTGCACAGGTGGCGAACGAGTTAAGAGGATGCAAAGAGGGAGTGCAAGTTGGTTCTCTTTTCTATCTCCTAGAGTTACAACTCCCCAGTCTGCAGTTGAATGGGAGCCAGAGGCTGCGAGAAGGTATAGCAGTCCTACATGGAGGAGGGGAGGGAGAGAAGGGGGAGGGGCTGAGGATGTAGCTCAGTGGTTCCATGCCTGCCTGGCAAGCTCAACAAACAAACCCAAAACCCCAAACCAACGTGGAGGAGGTGATGGGCCCCGTTTCTGCCTGCTTGATGTAGAGGCCTTATGGCAGGTCTTCAGGTGTGTTCTTCGTGTACAGGTGCCGCCTTAGCACAACCTTCTGATGAGCTTGTCTGTTATCAGGCTCAGCTTCACTAGTACAGCTGAACTGCCACAAGGAACTTTTAATTGCTGCAGCATATGTTTTGGTCTTTAGGCTGGAGGAATTTATTCCCTTCGGTCTGAAGTCAGCACAGGTGGGATCTTGAGCTGGGGCCTCACGAAGCAAGAACTAAATTGCTAAGTCTTCCCAGCTGCCATGGTGCTGCTGCCCTCAACAGCTGTGGTTGCCATGGTGTGGGTAATGCTTGTACAGTGCAAAGCAAACGAATTTCATTCATGGCCATTATCGTGATTTGAATTCAGGGTAGGTAAAATGAAGGGTAACATATGCTGTTTGGCTTTATTTATTTTAAAATTATAGGGCTAGAACAATGGCAGTGTGTTTTGTGTGTCTATGAATAGAGCTATATACATTTCCATTCAATGTGCATCCAGACACATATCCATTTCTGAAAGAATATTTCTCTTGAGCTGGGTATCTGAGATTTTTCTGTGCCAAAGATTTATCACAAGTGTGTATATGCTTGAGAATTTTGGGTTCTGTGGAATATTGCTGAATATAATCTTGAGGAATTTAAAAAAGCTCAGCACTACATTTTTGAGATGCATCAATATTACTGCATGAAGCTCAAGTTCATTCATTTGCACTATTATATGATATTTCACTGTGTAGCGTGTACCGCAGTTTCTCCATTTTCATGTCAGTTGTGCTCTGAGTGGTTTTATAGTTAGAATGTTTGAGAATTTCCTGAGTTCCTGGAACTGCCTTGTAGGCCAACGCACTTAATTCTTATTAACAGCTACGTGAAAGCTCTTGAAGTCTCCATTCAGTGGGTGAAAAGTATGAGAGGGAAAGTAACCTTTTCAGGGTCATACAGCTAGTAAGAGGCAGAACTAAATGTTCAATCTGAATCTTTCTGACCTGAATTCTTTTTTCCTATTTACTTAGTTTTTCCTTTTTTTTTTATCAGTACATGTTTGAGTACACATGCACACTCCTTATGTGGAATTGGTACATGTAGATAACTCATCTTAATTTAGTCCTTTATCTCTCCTTCCTCCATTTCTTGGTTCCTTTCTGGTTTGAGAAGGATCTTTCTTCCTACTTTCCATTGTCTGTCTTCTGCTTGTTCTTTATGTAAATTTGGGTTTCTAATATACAAAATATTACATGCTATTTAAACTTGTGTGTCTGATTTATTTCATTTACCGTTATGGCCTCAAGGTCCATCCGTTTTCCTACAAAAGACTTTGGTTTATCTTACTTTATGGCAGAGTCGTGCTATACTGTGTGCAAATACCACATTTTCTTTATCCATTCATCTCTTCATGAATATAGGTCTATTCCAAGATTTA
Source organism: Thryonomys swinderianus (assembly GCA_004025085.1). Lineage (NCBI taxonomy): Eukaryota > Metazoa > Chordata > Mammalia > Rodentia > Thryonomyidae > Thryonomys > Thryonomys swinderianus. The sequence goes on along the minus strand of PVIC010058687.1, from coordinate 7,012 downwards.
GCTACTGTGCCACTATGACCATAGACATGCATGTATTGCTGTAATATATCTTTAATTTTTTGGGGGGGGAAGTTACCTAGAAGGGGAATACTAGGTCAAGTAGAATTTCTATTTGTAGTTTTTAGGTTTCCACAGTGGTTGAACAGTTTGCATTTCCACCAACCATGTAGAAGGGTTCTGTTCCCCCCAGTGAAGTTGTACCAGCATTTATTATTTGATTTCTTTATGATGGACGGCCATAGTCTATATAAAGGGCCAACGAACAGTCAGAATTATATGACCAGATAGAGAAGCAAAGTATAAATGGAAAGGGATTACTGTTAGGCTCTATGACTTAGAACAGTAAAGTAAATACAGTGCTAGGGAACACTAATAATAGAGGAAAGCAAATGAAGGAAATTTTGAGTTAAAGACTCTTACATACTGGTTTTCAACCAAAATTGAGTTGACTCTTCATTCTGTCACACACACTGTAGTCTTCTATTGTAGTCATTTTTTTTTTAAAGTCAACGATCAACTAAAAATAGCCATGTAGGCCAGAGATTTAGTTCAGTGGTTCCAGCGCCTGCCTAGCAAGCAGGTCCCTGGTCCCTGGTTTGATCCTTGGTAACCACATACAACAATACTGGGTGTGGTGACTCACACCCACCAGCAATCAGTACCGTATACCACAGTGCCAGGCGTGGTGGCTCACTCCTGACATCCCATCACTCAGGAGGCAGAGGCAGGAGGATTGTTGAGTTTGAGGCTTGCTTGGTTACACAGTGAGCTCAGGAGCAGCCTGAACTACAAAGCAAGACCCAGTCTCAAAAAAAAAACCCAAAAACCAAAACAACAAAAAAACAAAGCCATGTAGTTAATCAGCCATAATTAGAAAAGTTGCCCTGATTGATTGATCAGTAATCTGCCATCTCAGACTTTGTTTTGGGATGAGGTCTTACTGTGTTTCCTAGGCTGGCCTTGATCTTACGGGCTCCAGTGATTCTTTTGCCTCAGCTTCCCACATAGCTGGTACTAAAGGTGTGCACCACTATGCCAAGCTATTTCTAGTAGTGAATCTTTATAGAGAATTAGGGGTGCCAGCCTAGCAAATGCAAGATGTTCTTTTTCCAGTTTGTAAGATTTTTTTGATGGTTACTAGTGCAGTCAATAATAGAGTATAAATTTATGTTCATGCTTTTAAATAATAGACAGCTACTGCTAGATTAGGGTTTATGTAGCTTGAGTGATTGTGCAGTTTTTAAAAAAATATTCAGTGGAGGCTGGCCGGAAGTTGGCCTTACTCTTTGCAAGATGCTACTGTCCTTGCCTGTGTCCTATTAGGTGGTTAGCAGTGCTACTTGAGCTTCTAATTAAAATTGTGCCTGCCCTTCAACTGTTTATGAAGCCTCACGTAGGCTTAATCATCAGATCAGCTTAAAGAGCATTTGCAAAGGTCAGCTCTACTGCTTCACACAGTAGAGACAGTAGCCTCTGCCTTGAATGTGAAGGGGAGCATTGATTCACAACATTACAAATAGCTCCATGATTGTTGGAGTATTTTGAGTTGAGGATGAAATACAGAAGGCTATTATGGACACTCTGTCTCTATTAACCTCCCTGACCTTTCCATTTAGTTTGATGGATAGAGGGATGTGTAACCTGAAATCACAAAGGTGTCACTTGCTCAGGAGTGAGATCATCTTTGGTGAGGACAGTGATGTTTATCATTTTAGCAGGTCACATCTCAGTTTAGCTGGTGTAGACAGTTTTGCTTCCGATTTTATTTTGAGACTTCATATATTTGATAAGTAGGCAATTAGCAAATCTAATCTTGAGTTTATTCATTAGGCTGATAAGCACCTATATTTTTGAGTGTACATCGAGTGCTCGCTTCGGCAGCACATATACTAAAATTGAGTGTACATCGAATTTTCCTTTTTTTTTAGGCAGGGTCTTGCTTTGTAGCTCAGGCTCGCCCTGAGCTCACTACGTAGCCCAGGCAAGCCTGTAACTCAGCAATCCTCCTGTCTCTGCCTCCCGATGGGATTACAGGCATGTGCCACCACGCCTGGCACTGTGGTATGTGGTATTGATTGCTGGTGGGTGTGAGTCACCATGCCCAGCATTGTATGTGGTTACCGGGATCAAACTCAGGACCTTGCGCTTGCGAGGCAGGCACCGGAACCACTGAGCTAAATCTCCGGCCCTGTATGTTGAATGTTTAACATGGGCTGCTTCGTCACTTTACTCCCCACTGAGACACAACACCTGACTCCCACAGTTGAAAGGAGAGCTTTACTGTGACCAACAGTTTCAGAAGTCTCAGTCCTTGCATGGTCAGCCAGCTCTGGGCAGAACTGGGCTGGTAAAGGGATTTGGCAGAAGAAGCCTGGTCTTGTCATGGTCCAGTAAGTAAAGAGGGAGGGGAGAAACTGGGGGAGATGCAGTAAACCCTGGCTGGCCACCTCTCATGAGCCACTGAGCCACCTCTCCCCCGGCCCTGTTTCCTAACATCACGTTCAGCTATGGCACCTCCATGACGCACTCACTTTTCAGAAGACTCACCTCTGAGCATATGAAGCTCTTGGGGGACAACATTGAGGTATAAACTAGAAAATATATTAATCCCACACTTACTGAATTTTCCTGTTTACAGTCAAGACAGTGCAACCTTTCACCATTCTGTTGGAAGAAGCAAAGATGAAGATGATATCTGTTATTGTTTAGAGAGTTTGTTTTGCTTTATTTTGAGTGATACTGGGTATTAAACTCAGAGCCTTCACCCAGAGCTGTATCCTTGACCCTTTGTAAATTTTCAGGTAGGGTCTTGTTAAATTGCCAGTTAGGGCTTTTTTAGAAATTGATTTTATTGGTATATTTTATATGTACATTATGGTCACACTTCAGCAGTGAGGGTTTGTACCGGTACATGACATATCTAGGGTTTTTGATCCTCTCGCCTCAGTCTCTCAGAGTCTGGGATTACAGGTGTGTACCACCATGATCATTTTAAGGACGTTACTCATATCCTAAGATAAAATTGGTTTTGAATAATATTAAAATAACCAATAATTACTAGCATATAGATAAGCATTGTTACTGGAAGGTTTAAATCATTTTTATGACTATTATATATTATTTTTCTTGGAATGGGGCATTATTGTTTCCCATCTGAATGATTCATTGGAAACAAGAATTTTCTTTTAACTTTCAAAGACAACTTTGCTGTGAAAATAATCACTGAATCAAAGTGAGGAAATAGGAATCTTCAGATACTGTGATGATATTCAGCTTTCCTGAACACTTCAAAGAGTTAAAATTGTTTTCATTATGTATGACCAGTTAGATTCATACACTTAAATTGTAATGAGGTTTCAATATGTCCAAAAGTTACTGTGGCAGAAATAATTTCCTTCCATACCAATGTTTTTATTTTCCAGAGATTACATTTTTTTTTTTTTGCTTTTGAGACAGGGTCTCACTTTGTAGTTCAGGCTGGCCCTGAGCTCACTATGGTCCCCAGGCAAGCCGCCGAACTCAGCAATCCTCCTGTCTCTGCCTCCCGAGTGCTGGGATGACAGGCGTGAGCCACCACGTCCGGCACTGTGGTATGCGGTGTTGATTGTTGGTGGGCGTGAGTCTCCACGCCCAGCATTATATGTGGTTACCGGGGATCGAACTCAGGACCTTGCGCTTGCGAGGCAGGCGCTGGAACCACTGAGCTAACCCTCTGGCCCCGAGATTACATATTTTGACACTATATAATTCATAATTCTTTTTTGTGCTTAGGAAAATGAAATAGTTTAAATGCTCTAGATCTTTAATTACACAATTAATATTTCCCAAGACTTTAAACAAAAAATCTCAACTTTTCTACCCAGTTTTAGTGGCCAAAAAAAGTAAGGCTTATTCTTTAGGAAATGGTCAGAGAATGAATATATCAAATATAAAAAGCAATAAAGCACAACCAATACCCTGTGGCAACCCTAGTATTTCTTAAATTGTTTGAATAACTAAAATAATTACTTTTTAACTTTTTTTCTGGTGCTGGGAATGGAACCCAGGGTCCTGCCCAGATAGGCAAGTGCTATCTCACTGAGCTATAACTCTAGCCCTCAGGTAATTAAAAACTTAAAAAGAAAAAGTAATAAAATGTTCAAATGTAAGTAGTGGCTAGTGTAGTTTCAAAGATTTATAAAAAGTACCTGTGTACGTTTTCCTTCCTTTTAAAATGATTTTCTTGTTAGACTTAGCTTTGGGAAGGTAGACACTTTCTGTTTGTTCTGTCTAATACAGTGTTTGGATTAGTAAACACCTGTTAGATGAATAATCAGAAGTATAACTTCTTCTCCTGATGAAGGTATGTTAAAATTAGCCACCTAGCAAAAGAGGACTTTCTAAAGAACTGTACATCCTAAATATAGAGCTTCTGACATTTGCTTTTAATTTCTCTTGAAAAGTAGTTTAAGGAACACAGAAGTTGGAAATAACAGGATGGCTATACTACTTCTGAAAGGCTTATATAGAAAGTCAGGGCGCTGAATACTTGAATGCAATGTGAGCATAGCAAATTCATAATTAAATTTACTGAGTTTTGGATCAAACATTAATTCCTATGCTTGAGTTTTATGTTTGTCCACATAAAGTTAAAGTTGATGTTAGTGTACCTCATTTAGTCTCATAGTTCCTAATAAAATTTGCTAGGTGACATGTTGCTACAAGTTCATGCATGATATGGGCTTACTTTATAGCCTGGTGTCTATTAAGATGCTCAAGAGTAGACTTGCACCTTTCTAATCTCTGATTTTCACAGTGGCATTTTCCAGTCATTATTTAAAATATGTTAAAAATAATGTAGGCAGTAGAAACCTCGAGAGAAGATCTGTGCTGTTCCCAGAGTGCTCTTTTATGGTATGATAGGCTATCGACCAGCCTGTTTTGATCAGTCTTTTTAATAATACAAAGTGGGCTGAGGGTTTGACTCTGATTTTTTCACCGTGTAGCTGCGTTTTGCCTCTTGAATTATGTCTCCTTCCATGAAAGATCTCGTTTTGCTTTCTTCACTCTGAACATCTCATTTTGAATTGTGCTTCAAGTTTCACCCTCCGGTGAGACTTTTGCTCCGGCCTATCTTGTATCCTCTCTCCCCACTGTCCCTTTCTTCATGGTCTGTGCTTCAGCCTCTAGATTATTTACATTCCCATGGATGTGCTTTGCACCTTTGCGTGCTTTACCTCCTGGCCGGAGTAGAAGGTCATCTTTTCACTTGTCAAGCTGCTGGGGTTTCCTTCTTCCCCTTGAGGGATCCCCCCCGATGTGTCTCCTTTGCAACACTTTTCTTATGCACATTTCATCACTACCACAACTGTAGATAGCTGTAGTATAGATTTCACTGTACCTAACTGTAGTTTTTATATAACCTGTATTTTTCCTACTAGGCCATGAATTATTGTTTATTGTTCTTGATGATGCACAAGCAAGGGGTGTGCGAGTTTAGAATAACTCCTATGTTCGGAGACAGTTTTTCACCTCAGACCATGAAAGGTACCTTCACGAATAGATAAGGACGTCACGGAGACAGTACATCCTGTGAAATGTATCCTTGAAGTGCAGATAAGAAATTGTATAGTTTTCCCAAGACAGCGTAAATTACAGTTTCCAAATAGTTTCTAGGAATTGGAGATCACAGTGTTATGCTCTTTACCTTTTTTCGGCTACATGTGGTAAAAAAAATAGTGTTCCTATCTATTCCCATGTTTAATCAATAATTGTTGAAGTTATGAATGCTCATTCATTTTATAAATATCAAAATAAGCCTAGGTTACATTATAGTTTCTTCTCTGGTTGTATTGGAATTATCCCGAGTGAGTTCAACTCTGCAGGAAAATGAGTGTTAATGATGTATGTAAGTTTTAAGTTATGAGTTCTCTGATGATCCAAATAGGGTGAGAAGGAGCGAGCAGAAACTCAGAGAGCTTTATGATTTGATATGTAATTAGTAGATGAGCCTTTGGGAACAGCAGTCTTCGAATAATAAAGAGAAGCTAAAGCTAAAATTCCTGAGGCATCTAGGATGCAGAAAAAAGGCCGTGTATTGTACCAGTGGGGTAGGGACGTAAATATATCTGAAGGTCCAATTTGCAAAAGTAATATCTCTGTCAGTTATTTATGTACAAATGACTCCTGCCTCCATCTCAGTCTTGAAGTAAATGATACATTCTCGAAGCTCCTAGGGGCCCTGCGTGACGGGGTAGAGTAACCCTCACACCCACGCTGCTGATTGAGCTGTTCCCCCAAGGTTTTCCATTTTCCTAGTGAGCTGCCTCAGGACATTTTACTTTCCTCTTATGTCAAAAAAAGGCTTCCCAAGTCACTTTTCCCTTCTCGTGTACCCGAGATAGGTGTCTTGACATCAGCAGGTTGCCTGATGTCTGTCATCTTTGCCCTTATTCCTCAGGGGTTCAGAGAACATAGAGGCAGTGCTTGGAGTCTTCTCCCCTGTCTCTCGGCGCTGGCCCTCATGCACTAATGGTGCACACAATCGATTGTGGAAACCGGGAAACTTTCAAAGGCATACTGGCAGTCAGTGATTCGGTTGTGTCAAGTTGTAGAGAACCCCTTGGGGCAATTCACATCACTCTTTGAACAGCCAGTTTGTCTCAGCCTGAAAGGAAATAAAAAAGCAAAACTCTTCCTGATAGGACTGCTGATATTGAATTTGCTATTCATAAAGTATTGAAACATTTCTGAGGTAGAACAAAATAATGGCTTTCTATATTTGGACATCATATGCATAGACTTGTATATTAATATGTGTAGAGTCTGCCTCGCTCCAGGCAGGTTTTAAGGTCTGCATTACTTATTTATGGATTGATTACTTCGGTACAGTGACAGAAATGTTGCCTTCTCTGTGAGTGACTGATTGGGGGGTGGATTAAGATGGAGTCTTGCTAAGTTACCCAAACTGACCTCAGGATGATCTGGCCCAAGCAGTCCTCTCGCCTCAGGGTCCTGAGTGCTGGGACGGCAG
>PVIC010058686.1:0-10314 GCA_004025085.1 Thryonomys swinderianus | reverse complement strand
CTTTTCAGTTCTGTGACAGCAAGTGAATCACCAAAGACATTCTGATTGTCTAACAGATACCCAGTTTCAGGTTTACATGGGTAATGTGTATATTATAGTCTAGAAAGGGGGGCTGCGACTGAGTTACATCCTGGGACCCATGTGTATATTTTAGATGCAGATGAAATTTCTTTCAGAGCTCTCACTAATGATGGAAGTTCCCAAATTGTTGGGAAAGAATGATTGTGTCACTAGACTGGATCCAAGGAGGTCCCTCTAAAGAATATATAAGCACCTCTACTCAGCCCAGTCAGTTTCTTGATATTTGCTGCATTTCAGGATATAGTAATGAGAAGCCTGGGTCGATTTACTGGGCAGAGTTAGAAAGTTAATAGAAGAGAAAAGGACATTATCTTGAAGAGAAGGAAAGCTGAGGGGCCACAACACTAATGGAGATTAAGTTGGTTTCTTAACAAAGGAAAGCAAGAGAAAAGGGAAATTTTTCAACTTGAGCAGCAAAGAGTACAGCTCTTACAGAAGGTCAGATTTGTCCACTGACCAAGAAAGATGCCAGGTTATATGGACTGCGATGGTGGTAGGGTCTGGCTGATGGTTAGCTCAGTTCCTGGTTAGCAAGGTAGTCCTGAAGAAGACTTTATTCCTCGAGCAGTCCATCCAGTCTCCATCAGATGAGTGTCTTCTGGCAGGGAGGGAGTCTCAGGAGGAAGTTGTACTCAAATCAGCGGTGATTTCATGTTTAGGACATGATTTCCAGACTTTCAGGCACCAATTCCAAGAGGTAAGAGTTGGTATTCGAATACCCCCATAAATTTCATTTGTTCAGGCTTCAGTCTTGAAAGGGAACGAGACTGGTCACATAAATTTAGGACTAAAAATACATATTAAACATTAGTAGGTTGACACTCCTTAAGTGATTATTGTGTCTCTTCCAAGCCCAGCAGAGGTCTGATGCAAAGTGCCATCATAGGAAAGGCTACTATTAATGGGTTAATGGCCCTGCATTAACTCCCAGAAATGCATCTGCTACTGGTCCCTGTGGTGGTCTCTCTCTTTCAGAGAATCTCTCAAAGGTTAAAGGTTGGCTCTTTCAAGACCCAGCAACCTGGTATCATAAACACCCTAGGTAAAGTCTCTGTCAACTTTCCAAACCAGTGATAATTCACTGGGATGACAAACACGTGGAGGCTCTTTATTGACCTGCAGGCTTTTGCCACCCAGCAGAAGAGCACTTCCCTTTAATCAATGCTAAATCAGGAAAGTGCATAAGGCCATACAACCATAAAACATTTCCAAGCACATTGGATATTTTTACAGGGAATTCTATTCTGTTGATGTATGCAAATGCATGTTGAAAAACAGGATGGATGGCTTGATGGGTTTTTCTGTTATAGTCTATAATAAGAGCTATATTTCATACCTACTATAACTCTCTTCCACATTAGCTTGCATTTGTCTGACAGGGATAAAAAACAGGAAACTGTAGTGGAGGTGTGCACCCACATGGCATGTATGTGCACTGGAAAGATAAGCTTCCAGTTGAATTTTAGTCAAGAAAACAAAACATCTTTCATGAGTCATTTCCTCCCCTAGCACACATGTTATAAATAAATGTATGCATATAAGTGTTGAAAAGAGTACCCCCATGTAAATTTCACATTTTGATTTTCAGAGTATGACTTGGGGAATACATAAAATAATTAGTGCTTCCTTTTTGTTGTTTATAGGTGCTTTAAAATCTTTTATAAGCTAATATATTTCCTATATGTCAAAAATATAATTTGGGCACTCCTTTCCCCCACCATACTGAAAAATTACTTTGCTTAATCTGTCTGTAAGTAACATAATCTTTGTCTTTCTACTTTCCTCATTCTTCCTCTTTGGTATTTTAAGATAAATTGAAGGCAAACAGGCAAAACCATAGCAACAGAATAACTGACAGTAAACTTTTCTCATTTCAAATAGGTGACCAGGAGTACATCGCAATGAAATAGAGTCCTGTAGAATACATTTTTTTTCTCATTAATTATCAGGGGAAATTCTATTTTCCAAAAAGGAGAAAGGAAATCAATGTCTGTTATGCATTTACTGCTACACTTTAATTGGAAAAGTGATAAAACTAAGTTAGGCTTTTAATACAATTGATTCAATTTGGGTCTTATTTATTGTGTATAATCTTACCCATCTCCTAAATTTCAATAAAAAGATACTCTAGAATGAGTATATACGTTAAAAAGGGTTTTCTAAGTGAGAAAACATAGTAGTTTTCATTACTCTTGCTATCATTGTAACTATCACATGTTTTATAACCATTGGTTTCTGAGGGAACAATAATTCCCCACCTTGTTCAAATTCAATACCTGCTTCCCTCTGATGAGATTTTAAGGAAAAATGGAGCTCTCTGCAAGGGAGAGACAATCTGGTCACAATCACATAATACACAAGATTTTTCAGGATACATTCTCAATTACATGCAGAAATAGGAATTCCAAATGCATTATTGCTTTGGATCAAAAAAAGATGTTAGTAGTTATTTTTTTTTTTTTTTTTTTGAGACAGGGTCTCACTTTGTAGTTCAGGCTGGCCCTCAGCTCACTATGTAGCCCAGGCAAGCCTGGAACTCAGCAATCCTCCTGTCTCTGCCTCCTGAGTGCTGGAATTACAGGCATGAGCCACCACGCCCAGCACTGTGGTATGTGGTATTGATGGCTGGTGGGCGTGAGTCACCACACCCAGCATTGTATGTGGTTACCAGGGATTGAACTCAGGGCCTTGCACTTGCGAGGCAGGCACTGGAACCACTGAACTAAATCTCTAGGCCTAGTAGTTCAGTTTTGTTTCTATCTAGTGGATTTGGAGAACATGTACTTTCTTCCTATATTTTCATCCAATTAAACATCTTTATTTCACAATGCACTTTATAACATGTACAACTCTGTTTAACATAGAAGGCAAACAACCTTTCCAAAATTTACATTTTATATGCATTTGAAGGAAATTTTTAGGCTAATTGTCTTAGTTACTTTCTATCCACTGAGACACAATACCCAACACTCACAACTTAGAGGAGGGAAGGTTTATTTTGGTACACAGTTCGTAAAGAGGTTAGCCATATTCTGCTGACTCCAAGGCAGAGGGGCATGGCAGGGAGAAACAGTTCAGGACATGGCAGAGGAGAAGGAGAAAGATATCAAGAAGGAGCCAAGACGACAAAGACCAGGGCATCCTTTCTCAGAGACCTACCTTTGTCAACGAGTCCATGGCCCTAACACTAAATTTTCAACAGTTGCTGAAATGTGTATGTGTGTGTGTCTGTTTGTCTGTGTGTAGAAGAACACAGTCAGCATGACAAAATTTCATAAGAGACACTATTGCATTTTTAGAGAACTTCACAGTGAGGCCTTAGACAAGTATTACACCTTCAAAATTTTATTTTAATCCATTAGATCTTATAATTTATTTACACTATGTAAGAACATTTTTCTTTTCTTAAGCAGCATCCTGAGAACAAAAGAACCCCACCACAACAAAAACAGCTGGATTCAGCAAAAGCCATTTTTGTGATCAAGGAGGGAAGCTGTAACCTTTGCACATGGCCTGAAACACTACAGGGCTTTATATAAAACTACTGCTTTTTGAGGTTTCTGGAAAGAGTTATTAATATTTTGGTAACTTTTCAACTTTCCTTTTCCCTTTTCCTGTACTGTGCCCTTTATTATTGGACTAAATATTCCATTTAGTGACATGAAAGGAAATCGAAGCCTCTCGCTCTGTGACATACAGCTCAATGTAAAATAACTCTTCTGCTTTTTAACATACATTCAAGTTTAACATGTTTTTGACAAAATTTTGCAAAAATTCTTGCTCTTGTTTGTGTGACATAATTCAGGTCTGTCTTTGGGAGGTTATATTAGAACAGATCAGAATATGTGAACATGAGCTCAAATCAAGATTTTTATCCCCTACTCCTTAACATTTAAAGACACTTCATCATCTAAGCTTATTTTAAAAATATCTACGATATTTCTTTACTAAATTTATCACCAAACCATATGTCATTTTTTTACACTTTTCTTATAGAATTCTATTTTTTTAATGCAAGGAAAACGCTGCTTTTTGATAAATAAGTTTTAAAGTAGAATATTGACTAACTCATTTAATGGAGATAGTTCATTAACTACTTAATAATGCCAATAATTCTCTGTGCATAAAGACCTCTTTTTAAAGAAAAATCAATTGAGTATCTTGTACATGATAGTGTTATAATTTAGTATTTATTGATCGATAAAATCAATGATGACAAAGGTATTATTCAATTCATTCAACAAAATAATTTGAATCTTGATTACAAAAGTATATTTTTGAAACCTTACATTCAAGAAATATTATTAATTCATTTCATAAATACTGTGTTACTCAAGTACTTGCAAGCTCTTAGCAATGATTTTTTAGCCCCCAAGGACTCATTGCTTTAACAAATGCGTAAAATCAAATCCTCCTGTCACACAAATCCATCCCCCCCATACACACACATACTTATACATGTTCCAGAGAGAGAAGTTGGGGCAGCCTTATCATTCCTTCACCTTGATAAAATTTAGGAAAGGTTTGTTAGTCTGTTTTTGTTTAGGGTTTTGGTTGTAGGTCCTTGCTCTCCCTTTTCTTAGAGCATTCATGTGAAAAAAATATAAACACAAACTCCTGCCCTGCCCCACTGAAATGCTCACAGATTTCTTTAAAGCCTTCTATTTCTGGAAATGTCATTATCAGGGGAGGTGGTGACCCTATTTCCCTCTCACTCCTCCACCCTATCAGGCCACACTCTCTGTGGGAAGGTAGGAGCCTAACTTCAGCTGATGATCAACTTGGAAAATCACTCCCCTCAGGAAGACAAGGAAGGGGTAAGAGCAGTTAGCAAACACAAGGAGCCTCTCATACTGGATCTTAATAAATCAGCCCTTTCTTCCTTTTAGCTGACTTGACTTCTTGTCTTTCTTCCAAACTGTAATATTCTTGAATCAAGTGTTCCTTCCTTATTTACCTTAGTGCTGTCCACTTTTTCTTGGATAATATATACAACAAGAAATGTACCTAGACCCAGGGGGGCTGTGTCTTACATATAAATATAGATGGATGAGTTAGCTAAAAATATTACAGGCAGTTCGATAGGGTTAGGTCCTTGAAGGATTAGAACAAAGGTGAAAAACACCACAACTGCAACCGAAGACCTATTGGCTGGAAACTGGACCTGATGATAAAGACAAGTGCTTACTCAAAGAGCAAACACTTGGCCTAATGAAGTCTAGATACACAGCAACCACCCTGATGGGTGGCCCAGACCTCTGGACCTACCTCGTCCTAGGAGAATCTTTGTTCTTCCCATCCATGCTTGTTATGTGACTTGCTTCCAAGTTGTACCTAAGGGGTAATGTGGTAATAGTTTACTATATTTATAAACTTATTGAATGATCAAATTGGATGATCTTATTGGGTGTAACCTACATTGTACTTACATGGGTTTCGCCCTATACAACTGCTCTGTGAATTGGGGTCCCTGTTATCCAGTCAGGATGCCTTCTGCCCCTCAGAAGCTTTCCTGTCAATAAACATCTTCCTACTCTTAACCTCCATTGTTCCTAGAATTCATTCTTTGATTTTTAGAGAACAAGAGCTTAGCATAACATACAGCTAACAAGTTAGGAGATATAATATTTCATATTCCACCTCTGGTATTATTTTCTGTATCATAAAGAAGACTGTAGCTCTGTACCCTTCCCATATAGCTGTCAACAGTTACCACGAATCATATGAAACAGCTGCATCTTGTAAGATTTTTTGAAGAGTTATTAACGTTCTGGCACTTTTCTAACTTTCTTTTCCTCCTTCACTATATTTTACTCTTTATTATACAACATATGTACAACTCCTTCTCACCATTTACTGTAATTATTTTCCATGAATTCTCTATAAAGACTGAATCAGCCATGGACCCATTGCTCCTAGAAAAAGTGTTTATAAGGTTAGGTTCACAGAAGCATCTGGGTACATTTTCTTTTGTTTTAGTTTATTTATTTATCCTGCAGTGCTAAAGTTCAATTACAGGACCTCATGCATGCCAGGCAAGTACTGTACCATTGACCTACACTCCTAGCCCAATTCACAACATTGCATCAACCAATATATAACCTTGTTTAGAGTGTCTTTCTATTTAAAGACTCCTTATTTTATACAATAAAAAGCACAAAAACATGAAAAACTCAGTACTAAGGCTATGAAATGAACTTTTGTTCATAGAGAGAGAACCTGAACAAGAAGGCAGAGCAGAGTCATGCCCAGCCTCCAGTGGAAATGTATGCTTTGAAGGACGGGCTCAAATATTTTGTTGCTCTGGGCACATGTGTAAGGGACCTGAATATGAATATTGAGTTGTTGTTACAAGTAAATTGTAGTGAGCAGACAAATTCACAAGTACAAAATTTGCAAATAGATCAATTTTCTATGTACATATAAGGCATATTTATGTTATATATTATTTTATGCAAAATGAAAATACATATACATTGATATCTGCTATATATTTATATACTTTTCTATAGTAATTTTATAATATACATTCACAAAATAATTGAGACTTCATAATTTTTCAGGGTTATAATTGAAAGTGATATACCTTTAGTAGAAAGCATGCTTTGAACTGAATTTTGCATTATGATCTTTTCCCAGATTGGTAGCAAGAGGTGCTACACACTTTTGTGACATGAACAGCAGCCACTTCCAGTTAATTCCATAATCATAAGGGTGGCCAACTGGTACACAACAATATACTATGTTGCCAGGATTTGGGGGTGTGATGGGTTTTTCTCATCTCATTATGTCTACAACACACACAACTCTATGTCCTGAATTCCTTCAGCTATTCTGATTCTTACATTCAGTACAGTATTCAATAAGTTATATGAAATATTCAGCACTTTATTATCAAATGCATTTATATTCAGCAATTTTATGCAAATCTAAGTGAGTTTATTTAAAGTAAGTGAGGCTATGCCATGTATGCTACGGTGGGAATATATTAATCAAGATTTCCATGAAAGTAGAATTTGAGGCAGGGATTGAACACAGGACTCCAGAAGCACAAGCCAAAGCAACAGACAACATAAAAGAGACTGAGGAAACACCATCCCACTATCCATTATGGGTAGGGACTAACTGTAAATTAGAACCAATATGGAGAAATAATGATTCACTGCCTCCTTTCATCCAATAGTTACAGGATGTGCTAAACAGAGGATGTAAGTAACCCCATTCTTCCAAATTTGACCATGCAAACATTTTAAAAATTAAATGGCATGAGCTTAATGTAAGCACTTGCATTTTAGGTAAATCTGAAAGAATATAAAGAAAATCTGGAAATGCCACAAACAATAGTCATGCTAAGTGACCTGTTCAACATTCTGAGCCACAGAAGCCCACCTTCCTTTGTCTCAAGAAGATATACAAAATACTAATAATCGAATTGAAAATACCTGCAATTGTAGCATATTGAGAACCCATTGTTAAATTTTTAATAAGCCACTTAAACAAATGGTTACTTAAATTTATATCAGAAAATGTAGCATTAAATAAATCATATTAAAATAAAACCAGGGCTGTGATGTAGCTTAGTGGTACAGCAAGTGCTTTGTATATACCAGGCCAAGGTCTAAGCCTCAGCACTACAAAAACAACCAAAGTTAGTCCGTACTCATAACTCATCATCTTAAAATTATATTCACTATAATGCATGTTCATTGGGTTATTTGTATCTTTTCTATCTATATAAAGAACATATCTATATAAAGAACTCTGTGTTCAGAAGATGTTCGATGTCTCCCTGGCAACTTCAAGACAGCCATGGTGGCATCATTTATACTACACAATCCAAAAATGAGCAAATTATACAAACAAAAGCTCTTTTTCTTTAAAACAAGTTGCTAAACATTTGCCAGCACACCAACGCTTATTTTCACTTGAGTTGTTTTCCATTCTACTTCTTCCTGTTGACCTCTGTCTCCGCCTCTCACCCACATTCTGTGTCCTATTTATGTCCATTGTTTCAAGGAATAGAAAATAGAACAAAAGGAAAGAAACAAATATTTTCCAGGCTTTTGCATTTTAAAAGGTTAGGCCCTGTGGGAAGGAAAAGAGCTCACATACACAAAAAATAAAATATATCTGGAAGGAAGTAAGATGTGCACAAGCAAAGTTCACTAGTTTATGCCCTCCTTATACAAAGTCAGGAGGGGGAGCCAAGGGGAAGGTGCAGCAGGAAGTATGGTCAAGAAGAGGAAAACCAGGACATGTTAGGCTTGACTCTTTGGAATAAGACTGTGTGAAAAACAGAATGAGCATGGTGGAATGAAGGAAGACAGAAATTAGGCCTCCTTTGTGACATCCCAGGTTGTCAGAAAGGCCCCAGAATGGACATGAAGTTAGTTATCACTACATGGCTGGCCCCAGTGAACTTCCCAAGGACTCGCCTAACATGCCATGGGGCTATACGGAGTCCTCTTCACACCCATAATGGCATGACAATAGTTCAAGAATTCATGCATCTCCTCTGGGCTGCGCAACACTGATATTGCAGAGGAGCTCATGTGAGAAAAAAAGGGCTCTGCAGACTGAACATCAGGATTATGCATCCATAATCTGCACCAGAATCCAAGAAGCAGGATAAAGCACAGCTTTCCAGTGTCAGTGTGACACAGGACTCCATACTGAGCCAACAGTGCACAAATCATGACATAGTAAAAGCCTCAGTGCTCAACATTTAGCCCTGGGCACACGTGTAGAAACTCTGAATTAACTGAAATTACTTTGTGCCTTATCATGGAATAGGATCTCATAATAAAACTTAACTAGAGCTGCAGGAAATAAATACAGCCTGAGTTTGTGAATTTACATCTGTGCCTGCTATATCTTCACTGGGTAAGAATTCAAACTTTCAAAAACATACTTATTTGAAGTGTTCTTTTTCGGGTTCATGATACTGTTTTTCACATCAGATATGTGGAGTATACCTGCTATTTCCATGGATCAGATGGACAATAAACTATAATGACCCAACTAACAGCTCTAACAGTAGAGGTCCCAAAATGTTTCAAAGAAATTTAAGGGACAACTTTTGGAATTTTGAGAGTGTATTATCAATATTTTCATGTCCTGTCTAACATCTGGGAAATATTCTCAGCTAAAGCTGTATTTATCTCAGGCAACAATATTCTTGAAGAAACTAATATTGTTCCCTTTCAGCTTCTATTGAAGACTATAATATCTATTCTCTATATGTGACAACGAATTTTATCTTCCTACCTCCATTTACTTATGGCTTGGTGCTGTGACTTGCTTTGATAATGACATGTGAAAGAAATGATAGGCTTACTTTTCCCTTTACCATCATAACCAATAATGCTCTATATTTTAGAAACATACTATTATAAAACAACTGAAACTTTTCATTTCTTCATTTGCAATATGACTTCATGGCAATTTTCTTAAAGGTGAAGGTCCCTATCTGTAGAACTCTGGCTAACTTGTGACATGATTTCACCAGGTACCTTTCTATAATTGTTTCTTACCTCTTCCTTTTATGCCCATTCTAGCAGTGTTCTGTTTATGCTTCTCATTTCAAGGTAGATTAAAATAAAAGAAAACAGAAATTCTTTTCTAGGATTTAAACTGTTTCTTGTTTGCAGGAATTTGGAAGAAGGTCACACTTCCAATTACCTTTTTGTTATCCTTATATCAAACTGTGCATAATCCTAGATTTCCTTATGAAGACTAAGACACAGTTGACCATAGACATGTTGTCCTGCTGAGGATATTTTAGATCAACATGCTACCAGGCTATCCTCAAACAGGTGAATAAACTAGATAACTCTAATGAGCCAGGGCTAGATCAGGTGAACAATCAGGTGGCATGTAGACTCATGAACTGATGTTTATTATTGAATGCCACTGAAGTTTTGTGGTAGAGGTTTAAAATTGTGGCAAAAGATACCTAATATACTAACTGAGCCTAATTTTGTCATCCTGAATCTCATTGTATGAACTATGAAAGACAGAGTTCCAATCAGCACACAAAATGCATAGAGCATTAACAAGAAACAAATCTTTTTATTATAAACCACTGAGATATGGGGTCTGTTTGTTACTCAGAAGAGCTTGGATAGCTAGCACATTATCAATATTCCTACCTGTGCTTAGTTTCTGAATTCCTCATTTCTTTTGTTCCTACAGGTAGATTTCTATAGCTTAAAACATCTATAATATGCACAC
>PVIC010058685.1:0-10309 GCA_004025085.1 Thryonomys swinderianus | reverse complement strand
AAAAAAAAAAAAAAAAAAGTAGAGGGCCACCTGTACTAGCTGAGTGACACCACACCTGCCTGGCAGGTGCAGAGTCTTGACTTTAATCTCTGGTACCAAAAACAAAACAAGACAAAAAAAGTCAGATATTTTGCTAGATACTCTGTGTACTCTTCAATCAGTCTGTATCACAGTAGACTTCCTAACCGTCCCCTCTATGCTGTCTGCTTTAAAGCATTTGCTGTTCTTGTTCTTTTGTTTTTCAAAGCAAAAGATTAAAGTTAAGGGATTTAGCGCAGTGGTTCTGGCTCTGCCTTGCAAGTGCAAAGTCTCACGTTCAATTCCAGGTCACCACATACCACAGTGTCAGGTGTGGTGATTCACACCCACCAGCAGTCAGTACCACACACCACAATGCTGGATGTGATAACTCACTCCTATAATCCCAGCACTCGGGAGGCAGAGACAGGAGGATTTCTGTGAGTTGGAGGTTTGCCTGGGCTACATAGCAAGCTTAGGGCCTAACCTACAAAGTGAGACCCTGTCTCGAAAGAAAAAAAAAAGTTAAGCGTTCATGCCTGCCCAGTATTTTCTATCACTGAACTGTATCTTTCTCCCCCGATCCCTTTATCCTTTTTTTCTTCCAGGTACTGGAGATTGAACCATTTGCATTGACCCACATCCACTGACTTTTTTTATTTTTTATTTGAGACAAGGTCTCACTAAGTTGTCCAAACTCGTCTGGATCTTGCCATTCTCTTACCTCTTGAAGTAGAATGGCTAAAACATGGTTACTTAGTGTCAGTGTTCACATGATTTTTATTTATGTCTTATGTGACATTTTAGCAGCATTTCTTCTCTTTCCTTTTCTTCATTGTCCTTTCTGGCAACCTCTCTTTCCTCCAGCAGTGGTGTTGGCGGATGGAGCCACGATTGTAGCCAACCCTATCAGCAATCCATTCAGTGCTGCTCCTGCAGCAACCACTGTGGTACAGACCCACAGCCAGAGTGCTAGCACCAACGCTCCCGCCCAGGGCTCATCCCCCCGGCCAAGCATCCTCCGGAAGAAACCTGCCACGGATGGGTAAGTAGATCTGGAGGTGCTAGGTGACACCTTTGCTATAGTAGGCTCTTGGCTAGCAATATAGAAAACAACCTAAGCATCCCTCTCTGTGATATTTTTAAATTTCCTGCAAAACAACCTGACCTCAGGATTGTTCAAAAGAGTCTTGCCCAGCTCAAACTGTAAGAAATTAGTAATCTTCAGGTGAGTGGGGTTTTCAGTTTCTAGTGTCTGTGCTGCTCTTAGAGTTCTTGCTAGTTCTGGAAGTTTAATCACATAGTTATAAGTTAGTTTACAATTAAGTCTTCAAGTCTTCTTAGGGTGTTACATTAATGTGTGCCATATATTTGACCTTGTTGAAGGGTTTCTAAGGACAAGTTGTTTTCATTCAAAGTGTATTAAGGCTGCTCATAGTAGATGGTGTTTTGTGTTGCTGTGGAAGTTTCTCCATTGATGGGTCACAGGGAAGTGTGTGCTGTGCTGAGCAGCACATTTCAAAGAAGGGAGTTTCTGTGGCTCACCTGAGCTGATAGCATCAGCACCAGAAGATTAACCACTGCACAATTCACCCTGAGTGAATGAGTGAGTGAGCTGGCTAGCATCATTGGGAGCACATTTATTTATATCCTGAAATTTCCCATCCTTTTTTTTTTTTTTTTGAGACAGGATCTCGCTTTGTAGTTCAGGCTGGCCCTGAGCTCACTATGGAACCCAGGCAAGCCACGAACTCAGCAATCCTCTTGTCTCTGCCTCCCGAGTGCTGGGATTACAGGCATGAGCCATCACGCCCGGCATTGTGGTATGCAGTGTTGATTGTTGGTGGGCGTGAGTCTCCATGCCCAGCGTTATATGTGGTTACCGGGGATTGAACTCAGGACCTTGCGCTTGCGAGGCAGGCACCGGAACCACTGAGCTAACCCTCTGGCCCCATTGTATGTACTTTTGCTGTTTGCTTCTAATGAAACCTAATAAGTTGTGATTATTTTCTTTCACTCTTTCATATTTATTTGTGAAAAATAACTGTAATTTTGAGTTAGAATATGTAAAAACTCTTACCATAAAGTACATTAGATAAGAGCCAGGGATGTAGCTCAACAGCATCACAGCTGCCTGACAAGCACAAGGTCCTGAGTTCATATACCAGTGCTGCCAAAAAAAATCCTAAGTACATTAGATTTAATTTTTATCCTTCTCCAGAACTCAGTGATATTCTTCTACAATACAAAATGGACATGTTTGGGACACTGAGAATAGGAAGGAAGTCCCAAAGGATTTGCAAAAGAAAAAACTGAAAAAGGGAGAAATGTTGGCATAGCAGAGAGGAAAAAAATCTGTTACAAACTAAAAAGACCAAAGAAGACATCATCTCGCCAGGCGTGGTGGCTCACGCCTGTAATCCCAGCACTCGGGAGGCAGAGACAGGAGGATTGTTGAGCTCGAGGCTTGCCTGGGCTACATAGTGAGCTCAGAGCCAACCTGAACTACAAAGCGAGACCCTGTCTCAAAAAAAAAAAAACAACAACAAAAAAGACATCATCTCGTCAAGTAGTCATATTACAGAAATGATAGAACTTGAAAGAAAAAAATGAAACAAATTACAATAGTGGTCAGTGACTATACTGACAGTGTTGACCAACAACTCACAAGCTATCTTATAGTCAAAAGGGAGGAAATAAAATCAATTTATTTTTTAAAAGGGAGGGAAAATATTACTATAAAATGTTTGTGCACATTCTGGACCAAACAGCATGGAATTTATTGTTCTTTATTCAGAACAAGGGGGTTCAAAGAGTCATTTACAATTGAGATTAGGTCTAGTGGAATGAGTAATGGAAAAATACAGAATGGGGCAACACCGGCCAGAACATCCACTATTAGTATCTTCCCCATTATGTTTAGCAAGTGGGTGTTTTATTGAAATTACACCAGCCACAGAAAGAAAGAAAAGCTGAACACTACAATATAATGTGTGTTGTTCAAAGAAAGACTTAAGTAAGGACAAAGGATTCGGAAGCTTAGCATAAATTTGGTCGAAATAGATTTTTTTGATACAGAATTTCGCATGGACCAGAGTTCTGTGAATACTTTTAAGAGTTATTTTGTTGGGTTTTTTGTTTTCTTTTGTTTTTTGTTTTTTTTTTGCATAAATCATTTTATGGTGAAATAGCTGGGTCAATAAAAATACAGAGGAAAGCTTGTAGTTAAGATCTATGTTGAGGTGTCTCTCTTTTGAGAGTCAATACTCTTATTTTTTCTGTGTGTGATGTTATGTATGTGTGGTACTGGGAATTGAATCCAGGACCTTTGCATTCCTTTTTTTTCTTTTTTCTTTTTCTTTTTGGTTTGAGTCAGTGCCTTCTCATTGCCCAGGATAGACTCAAATTTATGATACCTCTGACTCAGCTGCACAGAGTGCTGGGTTTATAAACTTGCACCATCACACCCAGATGACTGTGTACTTGTTTGATTCTGCATAATAAATTTATTCTGTGCTTCTTAGAAAAGATAGACTGAACACTTCAAATTCTCCTCTCTCAAACCTCTACTGTACTTTGATGTTTTTAAAAAGATGATAAGCACAAAAGGAGAGATAACTGTAGCAGCAAAACTTTGAAGCTGGAAAGCAGCTAGGCCAATACAGTTGTCATAGCCTTGCCTGTGAGAAAGTTAAGTGTTAAGCTCACATTCGGATAAGTTAGGCATCATCCTTACTTAAATCACAGGGTCTTCAGAAGGATCAATAACAGAAAGAAGTAAAGGTGAAGGAGAGGCCTGTTTGTTAAAGGAGTGTAGGTTAAACTCAAGCAATATAAGAACAGAAATTAAAAATGCAATAGAAGGGTTGAAAGATAAGTATGAAAAGTGGAACAAAAAAGCAGAGAAAATGGGAAAGAAAAGACAAAAGAATTCAGTCGAGATCTAGTCTCCAG
Organism: Thryonomys swinderianus; assembly: GCA_004025085.1. Classification (NCBI taxonomy): domain Eukaryota; kingdom Metazoa; phylum Chordata; class Mammalia; order Rodentia; family Thryonomyidae; genus Thryonomys; species Thryonomys swinderianus. Next base: position 6,337 of record PVIC010058685.1, on the reverse strand, counting down.
GTAATGAGGTTTCTACAGAGAGATCAGAGAAATGGAAAAGAATCATCTACAAAGTAATATAGGAAATTATGAGAACCAAAAGGCATATGTTTCCTGATTTAAAGAAGTGCTCAGCACAGTATGTGTGAGGGATACAATAAACCCATAACAATAATCTCAAGTTTTACAGCTCTAGAAGCAAAAGATCTGCCTCTTCCCTAATTTTTGTCACCTCCCTAAGATTCTTCTGTCATTGTCTAATTCACACTTCAGTATCGGAATGTTCTCTCCCCTTATCTCTCTCTTCTTTCTTTCTCATTTTCTTTTTTTTTTTTGAGACAATCTCACTGGGTATTTCAGGCTGGCCTTGCCCTTGAACTCACTATGAGCCCTGGTTAGCCTCAAACTTGGAACAACATTCCTGCCTCAACCTCCCAAGTGCTGGCGTTGCAGCATTGCACTACCACACCTTGCCCTCTTCTTTATCCAGGCCTTCTTGCTGTAATCCTGGCCCTTCTCAGGGACTCTACTTCCCTGCAGTTCTCCAAAGTGTTGGCTATGAATCCTGTCACTTAGCTTCCTTAAGACACACCCACGAGCCTCCTCTGGCCTTGCTTTCTATCTCCATATGCCATATCCCACTCTCTCCCCACCTCCCTCCCAGCAGTTCTCCAGCTCTCCAGGACCAGCAGGAGCTTCTGGCCATGGAGGCTGCTTCACTGTCTTCCACAGCTCCTCTGCTCTTTCTGAACAAAGTATGCCATCACTTGCAAACACTGTTTGTGTATAGTGTCAGCTTCCTTGCCATCCACTTCACTCTGTCATTTCTGGTTCTGGACCTCAAACCTCCAATGGGATTTTGTAATGGGCCCACAGTGTGTTTCTCTACACTGTCCTCTGAGGATAGCTATTCTGTTTTCTCTTAAAACCTCCAGGCCTTCTCCACCTGCACCGTTAGCTGCTGGACTTGGTTCTTTCTTTGTTGAGAAAGTGGAAGTGAAGAAAGAGAAAGGGGAAACTCCCACAGACACCACTCTCACTTCTTCCCTTGCCACCACCAGCGTCTGGGCTCCCTTTAAAGTGCCTGAATAACGCTCTTGAGCTGTGGCAGGGAGTCTGTGGCACACGTGCCGCATAGAGCACACACAGTCCTTTCTGCAGCAACATAATTAGTTGTTTTTTTTTCTAAATTAAAACTTCAGTATTCAGGCTTAATTGCAGCATTGGCACTTTGTGATAAGTCTGGGGTTGAAGTTTGAGCTCTCATCCTAAAAGGCTGTCACTGCTCTAGAGGGAGCTTTTCTCTTCCCTACAGCATGCTTTGTTGTTTTCCTAAAGGATCCTTTAGTTCTATACAAGATCTGTGCTATCCTCCCCATTCCCAGGGCCAGGGATCAACCCAGAGCATGAGCCGTTCTAAACAAGTGCTCTCCCACTGAGCACCCCTGCTTCAATCTGGACATTTCATTTCTTTTCTTTTCTTTTCTTTTTTTTTTTTTTGTCTCCATAGATTTTTCTTTTCTTTTTTTTAATTGCATTCTTTATTGGTACAATTTGCATACATCTCACACTCACACATAACATTGGGGAATTTGTACCAATATATGACACAGTCAATTCTCATTTTTACCCATCATTTCTTTTCTTAAAAATATGCTATTGCCAGGCGAGGTGGCTCACATCTATAATCCCAGCACTTGGGAGAAAGAGGCAGGAGGATTGCTGACTTTGAGGCTTGCCTGGGCTATATAGTGAGCCCAGGGTCAGTCTGAACTACAAGGCAAGATCCTGTCTAAAAAAAAAAAAAAAAATGTTTATCCCATGTTGCTTCATCGTTTACTCCCTCTGGCCCATTTTAAACTCTTCTTAGCAAAGAAAATAAAGTTGGTAATTTTGCTTGCTCAAGTTCTTCTGTTAGTCTTTCAGTATTTTCAGGGAAGTATGTATATAGGAAGTGGCCTAATAATGCATAAACAGCCTGATGACCTGGCAGTGTCTGACTATAGGGCATTCAGCTAGCCCCTTCTGTCAGAACTGTCTTTTTAAGTTCTGACCCCATAAATAGAATCATATATAATATTATGGATTTTTCATGTAATCTAAAGTTTTTCTGCTCAGTTTTGTGTAGTCTTTCTACATTTGGAAACAAGATCTTACTCTGTAGCTAAGACTGGGCTCTCAGGCGTGTGTTACCACACTCAACTATAGCACACATGATCATAAATTTTCTACTGCTATATAAGATACTATTGTATAGCAGTACCATACTTTATCCATGGATACTTGGGTTGTTTCCAAGTTTTGTGTATAATGCTGTTGTGAACATTTTTGGACATGAGTTTGATCCATACATAAAGGCATATTTGCATTACCACCTCAGGAGAGTTGGCTAGGCTGTAGGGTGTGCTGATTTTTGTCTTTAGAAGATGGTGCTGGTGACCTTTCCACTCTGTCCAGTAGTTTGTATCACTGCATCATTCTCACCAGACTATGCATGTTTATTTCAGAGTTTATAGTCATGTATCCCAGGGCTTTATACTGAGCTTCATCCCCAGTCTCTTTTTATTTTAATTTTGAAACAGGGTCTCAAAGCTCACACTGAGTTTGAACTTGGAATCTTCCTGCTTTGGTCTTCCAGAGTGCTGGGATTATATGCTGTACCACTTCTCCCAGCTTCATAAACTTGTTGTTGTCATTTGGGTAGCTTTATTGCTGTTGGGAGGAAGGTTGGTCTTATGAAAAGTTAAACATAATGGAACACTGAATGTGTGAATTTTCATCCATCATGCAGTTTATTTATCAGCTTAGCAGCTCCTGGCCAGTTTTGTGTATGCATGTGCCTAATCACCACTTTCTACTGTAGTATTTGGAAATAATTCATGTGAACATAATTTTATTTGTATATATTTCAGCTGGCATCTATTGAGAGATACATAATTATTTTAAAAAAAAAAAACAAGCCATTTGTTGTGGTACATGCTGGTAATTCCAGCTACTCAGAAAGCTGAGGCTGGAAGATTACAAGTTTGACCCTACTCCGGGCAACTCAGTGAGACTTTGTCTCCAATAAAAAATTAAAAAGGCTGGGAATGTAGCTCACAGGAAGCCTCAGGGTTTAAACCCCAATACCATTGACAACCCTAAGAAGAAAAACATCATGTATCTAGTCAGTATTCAGTGGTCACAGCTGTCACAAGTTTTGTATATTAAATCAATCCAGTCTTTGGTTACTTCATGTAGCATTTTGAGTGGTGTTTTTTTTTTACTTTATTGATGGTGGGTGTGCAGAACTTGCTAAGCAGATGCTCTGCCACACCCAGAGCCCTGAATCAGTTTGTACTTTAATGATATGCATGCAGTATGGTTAGTTTATATGACCCTTAAATCTATTTTAGTATATAGGTTGGTTTTTTGCTTTGTTTTGTTTTGTTTTTTGTTTTTATTTTATTTTTTTTAGACAGGGTCTCACTTTGTAGGTCAGGCTGGCCCTGAGCTCACTATGTAGCCCAGGCAAGCCTAAAACTCACTACTGTCCTCCTGCCTCTGCCTCCTGAGTGCTGAGATTACAGGTGTGAGCCACTGTGCCCAGCACTGTGGTATGTGGTACTGATTGCTGATGGGTATAAATCACCATGCCTAGTATCATTGTATGTGGTTACTGGGGATCGAACTTGGGATCTTGGACTTGCTAGGCAGGCACTGGGACCACTGAGCTAAATCTCTGACCCAAAACTTGGTTTTCTTATCCCTTCATCTGGATTTTGTCAGCAGCCTTCACTATTATATATATTTCCTAGTGCTGCTATGACAAGTTACCATTAAATTGTTTGGTTTAAAAACAGCCGAAACTGCCGGGCGTGGTGGCTCATGCCTGTAATCCCAGCACTCGGGAGGCAGAGACAGGAGGATTGCTGAGTTCGAAGCTTGCCTGGGCTACATAGTGAGCTCAGAACCAGCCTGAACTACAAAGAGAGACCCTGTCTCAAAACAAACAAACAAACAAAACAGCTGAAACTTATTTAATTATAATTTCTTTTTGCTTTATTGTGACAGAATCTTACTATGTAGTTCCCACTGGCCTTGAACTTACTCTGTAACCCAGAAAGACCTCAAACACTGAGTCATCGATCCTCTTGCCTCAGTCTCCAAAGTGCTGAGATTATAGGTGTGGACCACCAGGCCTAGCTTTTTCACAATTCTGGTAGTTTGAAGCCTAAAATAAGGTGTTTCAGGGTTAGCTTCTCCTGATGACTCAAAGAAAATCAATCCATACCTTCTCTGTAGCTGTGCTAGTGGCTGTTAGCAGTCCTTTCCTTGGCTAACAACATTGCACCGCAGCCTCTGTACCTACATTCACATGGGCTTTCTACCATTCATTGAATTTAAGAAATACCTTAATTCCAGATTGGTCTTTTGTCAAGACTCCTCACTTAATTGGCTTAAAAAAGTACTGTTTCAAGTAAGGTCACATTTGTGGATGTAACAGAAGTGGATTAACATGTACTTGCAGGGAATTCATTTCAGCTGACTATATGCTAATATGGTTTCCTTTATTCTCCTATCCTTTGCATTCTTTGTAAGTTGTTACTTGAATCTAAACAGTGGGTTATACACTTATTTTGTTTCTGTGGGAGGACTACTACTACTTTTTTCTTTTTTTTTTTTGAGACAGGGTCTCACTTTGTAGTTCAGGCTGGCCCTGGGCTCACTATGTAGCCCAGGCAAGCCTCAAAATCAGTGATCCTCCTGCCTCTGCCTTCCAAGTGCTGGGATTACAGGCATGAGCCACTATGCCTGGCATTGTGGTGTATGGTACTGATTGCTGGTGTTGGTGAGTCACTACGCCCTGTATTGTATGTGGTTTCTGGGGATCAAACTAGGGACCTTGCACTTGCTAGGCAGTTGCCGGAACCACTGAGCTAAATCTCCAGCCAGGACTACTTCTTAGTTGGGTGGTTTAGCTTTTTAGGCACTGGAAGGTGGTAGATTCTGATCTCACCATTTCCTCACAGCCATTCTTACTTGGTATTTGTTCTGTACACTATACTCAAACTCAACAAATTGGGTCAGGGTTTTAGTTCGGTGGTTCTGGCATATGCCTAGCAAGCGTAAGGTCCAGAGATTGATCCCCAATAACCACATACCATAGTGCCGGGCATAGTGAGTCACACCTGTAATCCCACCTCTCAGGAGGCAGAGTAAGGAGGATCGCTGTGAGTTCATGGCTGAGTTCAGGATCAGCCTGAACTAAAAAGCGAGACCCTGTCTCAAAAAAAGAAAAATAATCAAGATCACTAGTGCTAACCACATTGCTAAATGCAGTGGTAAATTCTCAGGCTGAGCTTTATGTGGCCTCTGCTGCATGACAGTTGATCACTAATTATTTGATAATTTTTTCCATCTGGCTTCCAAGAACTTGCTCCAGTCTGTATCAACACAAAGACATAATAGCTGTGAGAAGTTGATACAAGTTTCAATTTTAAGAACATGAGGTGGAAAGGAGGTGTGGCATGCTAGAAGAAACAGCTAAAAGACTCACAGTTGTTGCTTCTTGAAGGGAGATGGAAGAAAACCAGTAGGAAAGATGAAGAAACTTAAACTTGCTACATTTTGGTAAAAACCTTTTAGTATTATTTAGCTCGTTTAATAATGTCCCTGTGCTATTCGATGTATATTGCTTTTATTTTGCTGTAGGTTTACCTGGCATTGTGGACCACTATTTTCTGGGTTTGTCTTTTTCAGAATGGCAGTTCGGAAAACCCTCATTCCTCCTCAGCCTCCTGAAGTGGCCAGTCCTCGAGTGGAGAGCTCTATGCGCAGTACATCCGGGTCACCTAGGCCTGCAGGGTGAGCGCCTAAGTGTTTCTAACTAGCCTTACTTTTAGTTACACATCATTTTGGAAGAAATTCACTAAATTGGCCCAATTGCATATAACTTTCCTGGGTGCATCTTTTTCATATGCCTTTTCTTTTTGTTTTTGCCTTTTCTGACTATATGTCCTGGAAACATATTCCCCTCTGTGGTTCCAATTTGCATCATTTATAAAGTGAGTGTGTTTATTCTTTGTTTTTATTTTCTTTGATTTTTAATGTTTGGGGGTTGTTTTGTTTTGTTTTGTTTTTGAGACAGGGTCTTGCTTTGTAGTTCAGGCTGGCTCTGAGCTCACTATGTAGCCTACGCAAGCTTTGAACTCAGCAATCCTCCTGTCTCTGCCTCCTGAGTGCTGGGTTTACAGGCATGAGCCACCACACCCGGCACTGTGGTATGTGGTATTGATTGTTGAGCTAACCCTCCAGCCCTTTTTTTTTTTTTTGCTTTTTGAAACAGGGTCTCGCTTTGTAGTTCAGGCTGGCCCTG
>PVIC010058684.1:0-10314 GCA_004025085.1 Thryonomys swinderianus | reverse complement strand
ATCCCAGCACTCGGGAGGCAGAGACAGGAGGATTGGTGAGTTCAAGGCTTGACTGGGCTACATAGTGAGCTCAGAGCCAGCCTGAATTATAAAGCGAGACTCTGTCTCAAAAAAAAAAAAAATCTTAAAGTGTCCGCACAGTGCAGTTTGAACATTCTTCTCAGTCAGTGGCTCCCACTATGAAAGCTGTGGCTGACTTTGCCAGGAGCCTGCTTTCTGAGTGCTGGTTTTGGAATGCATTCCTTTTGGGTACCTGAGGCCTCCTTAGGTATAGTTCAGGTGTGGGGGGGAGCTCTGCAGACCCCCCTTCATGGAGGAGTAAGGACATTTTAGAAACAGTAGGAGATCCAGTGGAGACACGGGCCTAAATCTGGGGTGTGAAGGGGTAGTGGTGTGGAATGAAAAACGATGACAGGCAGGAAGATAGCAGCAGTAAGCAGAGCGAGAACGTGGTGGACGGCTGGCTGGTCCTGGGGACGGGAGGGGAGGAGAATTACAGGGAGGAGCCCAGAAAGGTAGAGGCAAGAGGTGGTGATGAGCTATGAACATCATCAAAAAAATGCTTGACCTGAATTGTGAAGGTGGTGAGAAAGCATTAAATAGCGGGTGATGTTTTAGGGGCCGTGTAGAGGAATGGGGAACAGACATCTAGGTCTGACACCAGTCTGAATTTATTAGTTGTTTAAATGAGGGCTAAGAATGGAACTAGGATTGTGTCAGTCCTTCTGGAGAAGAGAGGATAGACAAAGCAGGGAATGCTCTTCGCTCGATGGCTGCTTCCCACAAATAGAAAGTCATGTGCTCAAATCTGTTAAGCTAAGCTATCAAGATTGTGAGAACTTGAGCAAATAAAATTGACCGTATACCAAGTCATCAGGAAACATCTCTGTACTGTTTGTGTGTGTACATGTGTGTGTGGTCCCAGGAATCCAACCCAGGGCCTTATGCATGTTGGGGAAGGGCTCTTCCGCTGAGCTCTTCCCTCCACCCCCAAAATGTTTCTTTTAAAGCTCATAATTATTCAATCAAAGAAAAGAAATGGTACAATTGAACATATAGAAGTGGAAATTTTATCTGTCAAGTGTATGGGATAAAATTAAATCTCTACCTAGGAAATTTTTTAAGTCAAAATTTTTTCCTTTATTTTAAAATAGTAAGTTAGGAAAAAAGCAACAAAATGAAGATATGAAGTATAAAAACAGAAAAAATACAAATGTGACTCAGGGTGTGTATTTCTGGATGATAAAAAAAGATAGAAAGCTGTTTACCTGATAAGCCCTGAAATCAAAAACTAATGAAGCTATCCTCCTAAAATTAATAATTCAACTTGTGATAGTTAACTTTAAAATTATTAATCAAAATACCCCTACAGGTTCTTAATATGTAAGAACACAGTCATAAAAACATTGATCATCACAAAAGGAAATGAGCAAGGGGCTCAGAGAATCCACAGGAAAGGTATAAATGTCTAATTGTATGGAAAAGATTTAACTTTCACAAATAATCAACTCTTCTCAAATTAGCTACAGTTTTTATGAAAGGTAATAGCTAGTGTTGATGAGGATATGTATGCGGGGACATTTTTATATGTACTGAGTGGAAGGGCAACTTGCTCTTTAGAAAGTTGATGTCAACTTAGCAAAGTATAATGAATATTTTACACAATCATCTTTTAATCCAGCAATGTCACTGGTAGAATTATAGATATGAGGATAAAGACAGTAAATACTGAAAAAAAAAAAAAAAAGAACAGTAAATACTGGGAATAATCTAAATGTGCATTGTTAAGGACATTGTTTTGTTTGTTTGTTTGTTTTTTGAGACAGGGTCTCACTTTGTAGTTCAGGCTGGCCCTCAGCTACACTATGTAGACCAGGCAAGCCTCAAACTCAGCAATCCTCCTGCCTCTGCCTCCTGAGTGCTGGGATTCAGGCATGAGCCACCATGCCCGGCAGGACATTGTTTTATTATGGTGAGTCTAGGTAACTGATTGTTGATTAGGCATTGACTGCTTTGGTTTTTTCTTCTTTATTTTTAATTTTTATTTTTGTAAACTCAGTGCCCCACACAGGCTAAGCATTTGCTGTACTACTGAGCTACACATCTAGATCACAACATGTTTTCAAGACAAGTATGCTACTGTAGTGGGTATGTGTGGAGCTCTGTTTTCATACTTGTAGGACCCGGTTGTACAGTACAGAAAGAAGAGGGGTATTTTGTGCAGGACGGACAAAGTTACAGAAAGAGTAGAAGAACCAGAGACTTCCGTTCTCTTCCTCAGTCCAGGGTTCCCAGAAGCCTGGAAGTGCTGATGGTCACCAGAGAGGTAAAAGGGCCCAGGTGTGGAGCACCTCGGATGACACATTAGGGAACCTGAGCCTGTTCTAAGTCATGGGAGCTATAAAGGCTGTTACTTAGTGGAATGCACGGGCAAGGCTTGCGCCGAACTTGTTCTAAAATAGCTAGAGATGTAAGGAGGGGTAGATCACAGTAGAGGAGCCTGAGATGGGGCCACTTAGAAGCCTGCAAGAAAAAGCCACGTCGCCCTAATCTAGGACAGCAGGGGTGAAGTCGGAGAGTTGGACCACAGCAGGCAGTTGGCTGGGTGGACTGGTGAGCAGAGACCCCAGTCTCAAGTGACAACAGGTGACTCCCAGGTGCTCAAGGGAGCATGGATGCTGCCCACAGTGCAGAGGTGGCTTTTTGATTATTGCAAGTAGGTACCTCAGTGGGCAAAGACCTGCCTATTATGTGTGAGCACTGCAAAGAATAAAACAAAATAACTGAATTTGTATAAAATAACATTATCCACCTCAGGTGAGATTTTGGAGAGCAGCCTGTTGTCATTGACTGAAGGATAAATTAGAGAAGATTTCTGAAAGCTGTATTTCCTGAGCACAGATTATCTGCCACAGAGGCTTGTAAAGTAGAAACACTTCCTAGAGTTGCTTCTTACAGCATACAGTGGAACCTTGTCTTACAAACTCGATCTGTTTTTGAGGGCTGTTTGTAACTCAAGTTGGTCAATGAAGGTCACCGAAGCCTGCAGAGTCTCTCTCCTTATACAGGCCAATCTCAGTGTCCTTAGAGAGACATTGGCCCAGGATTTCTCAGTTAACCCACCCAGGAAGGGATGCTGTCATGATTTTTCCAAAACTCTTTCAGGGTTAAAGCTGTATCTGAGACCATCAGGAAGCACGAGTGGCCAGCATTCAGATTGTAACTCAAGAATTTCATCAAGTTAAAAACTAAAATTCTGGTTGTAACCCAAGTTGTTCATATGTCAGATCGGTCATAGCTTGAGTGTCCACTGTAGTTGGAGAATTCTTCAGGTTAAAACTCTTCCTGTCTTCTACCAAATGCATCTTAGCAAGTCACATTAAATATTAAACCTTGAGGTGAATGAAGCTATTTAAAGTATATTTTAAATATTTCTTCCCTGCTGAGTCAGTATGGTCTATGAAATCACCCGCAAATAACCAGTGAAATTTATAAGCCATCAAAAGTCCTTGGAAAACTAGCAGCGCACATCTTAAATGATTCTGCTGTTCAGCTGTACCTTGTAGGAGTTTAATGACACAGGGGTCTTCATTACATGTTCAAGCCAAATGCTTGTACTATTCCAGATAAATGGCTGCAGCTAACTGCCAGGGGCACATCTTTAAAAACAAGTCAAGCATCCGAAGGTTAGTAAAATCGAGTAATTAAGAGCAAAGCAGGATGCTGCACCTAAGCCCGGCACTGATTAGCACGGGTGGGGGAAGGCCTGTCATCTGCTTTAAGGGCTGTAACACTGTCTCTTCACTGTCCACACACAAAGGGCAGATTGAATAATGGTCAATGATCTAAGCGGTGCTTTGCAGTTAAAGCCACACTTGAGCTCCAGGCCCCCGATCCGAGGTACAGAAGTGATCGGAAACCCTGTTACTGCTGGCTTAGATGCCTCAATAACGGGATGTGTCTTTGTGGAGAATTCCTTGGGCTGCTAACAAGTCTCCACTCCCCTCCAGCGTCCACTGTGAGGACCTCCCAGAAGCCTCAGGCTTGACGCACATCCTTGGCTGGTAGGGATGCAAAGGGCCCTGCGGTCTCCTGTTGTGATGAACATAACCAGCGATGCCTGGGAGCAGCAATAAGCTAGTCCTGGCCTTGGACCTTCCTGCCATCCCGGGAACAGCACGTCTTCCCTTGCCAGGCCCTTTAGAGTATTCCTTTAGCTCCTTTTTATAATTTCTATCACTTGATTAATATTCTGTATTTGCTGAGACATTGTTCTCCTCTAGTTCTTTACATATATTTTTTTTCTTGGAGCTACGTGAGGATATGTGAAAGAGTTCATTTAAAATCTAGTCAGTTTGCTTTTGGCCAGGTTCCTTCCAGACAAGACCCCCACATTCGTACTCTTTGCCCAAGGAGGGTATGGCCCTCCCGAGACACAGGAAGGCAGCCCTCGTCCTGTGTCGCGTCCTCCTGTGCAGACACTGCTCCCCCAACACCCTAGAGAACCAGAGGGAACCAGTCTCTTCACGTCTTTTCTTAGACTCTCTGTGTTGCATGTGACCAGGGGTGACAGCCTGCTCTGGAGAGGTTTCTGGCCAGCACAGGAAACAGCAAATATGAGTCTGGTTGTATATAATATAAGATGTTCTGATAAATACAAGGTGTTCTGATAAAGCAAATCACCCCTGCTAAAGCCATGAGCTGTTCCACAGATCCCCGGGGCTGATGCTTTTCAAAAGAAAATCCAAGAATTTATTGAAACCTGCTTTTTATTCCCCCTTTCCCAAGCCCTTACAAAAGCAGGCAACCTCTTGGATTGAGCATATTTTCAAATACAGAGTAAAATATTTGTGATATAGGACTTTAATATAACTTATTACTATGTATTTGCATTTCCAGAAATGATGTCTAAAACTTTATGAGGACTAACATTGTAGCCTAGGATGCTCCTGCCTCAGCCTCCTGGGTGCTGAGATTATAAGTGTTTGCCACCATGCCCAGCCACTGCCTATAGTTTTGGAGCATTCCTTTTTTTTTTTTTTTTTTTTTGAGACAGGGTCTTGCTTTGTAGTTCAGGCTGGCCCTGAGCTCACTATGGTGCCCAGGCAAGCCGCCGCGAACTCAGCAATCCTCCTGTCTCTGCCTCCCGAGTGCTGGGATGACAGGTGTGAGCCACCACGTCTGGCATTGTGGTATGTGGTGCTGATTGTTGGTGGGCGTGTCTCCACGCCCAGCATTATATGTGGTGACCGGGGATTGAACTCAGGTCCTTGTGCTTGCGAGGCAGGCGCTGGAACCACTGAGCTAACCTTCCAGCCCCCAGCATTCCATTTTTTAAACACACGAAGGACATAGTAAAATGTAAACATAGAAAAATGCTCCTAAATCAACCCACATAGTTTTTTCTTAGAGGGCACTGCCTCTCACTGGAAAGAGAAAGCTCCCTTAGACTAGCCCCTAAGATCACATAGTCCTTTGGCTAATAATTATCAGTTTCTATGTGCTGCACACATTGTAGGATCAAATCAGTCCTTACCAAAATAAGATTCAGAGGACTAGTATTATAGTCTTCCTGTAGGAGATTTGAACTTTTCTGAGATTGTGTACTAAAATATGTACTAGTAGAATATGCAGAGAAATATTTTTGAGCTGTTTGGGAATTTTTTCTTTTTTATTTTGAGACAGGGTCACACTATGTAGTCCAGGCTGCCCTTGGACCCTTGATCCTCCTGCCTCGGCCTCCTATGTGCTGGGGTTGCAGGTGGCCCACCACACCTGGTGATTTGAAGGATTTCTGTCTGAGTCTGGAAAAGGGTGTTTCTGAGACAGCATCAGCAAACTGAGTGTTTTACTTCTGGGAGAATTGGCTCCAGGAAAGGACCATGTAAAACAGTCTTGATGAGGAAGGAAAGTCCTTCCTTTGTCACTGTGCAGTGACAAGAGGGCCCCTTGTGCATGCGGCGCTGGGTGCCCGCTACACACAAGGCCCTAGTGAGGCGGGCTCCCTGCGTTCCGAAACCTGAAACCTTACAGATGCCTCCTAAGTGAGATCTCAACACCGGTGCGGTGGGTATATTCCTGCTATTTTCAGATTTATGACCTTTCTGGGATGTGCATTACACTTTAAGGAAAAAAATTCCCCCAGAAATAGGCTTTGGGAATTCATTCTCAGGAGATGCTGGGGAGAGTATGTGGCGAGCTTTTAGGCTTCATGTCATGTCTTTCCTGAGAGTGCAGCGCCGTCGGGACAAGGTGACTTTATTTTATTTTCGGGTAGCTAGGTGCTGTCCTCATCATCGTTAAGGCGCCAGCACACAGCCCCAAGCTCAGGGTGCAACTCACCCACTTCGGCCTCCAGCAGCCGCGGAAGTAGGTTACTGTTACTGTTTCCACCGGCAGAAGCACAAGTGGTGAAAAGAAGTGATTTGCCTTAAATTACTCGGCTGAATTAGCGGAGGACCAGGAGGCAGCTACTCCCAGTAGAAATTTCCAGACGGTCCCGGAGCCCTTGGGGGCCCCAAGACCTGCATCAGCAGTGAAGACACCAGCTGCCGCCTCTGTCCGTTCGCTCGGAGCACACGCAGGCGCTCCACGGAGCATCTGTGCGGTGTGTCGGGACAGTGCCCGGGGCTGAGCGCCGGCTGACTTCTGTGAAGCCAGTCCTGCCGAGATACAAATGGAGAACAGTGCCATTCTCCTCCCTAATGTTTTCATTTTTTTGCAAATGAAATTATTTTTCACAACCTATATGGTTCAGGTTAATACTTAAATGGATTTACTATGTCTTTTCATAAGTTCACTAGTATGTAAATTTTTCTCCTTCAATTTTTAGTATGACACATATCCATAGGAATCACACACATTTACAGAAGTCCTGCTGGAGTCCCCAGTCCTTTCTAAAGAATGACTGGAAGTCCAGAGACAAATGCTCGAGAACCACAGCCCTGTACAGTGGCTGCCAAAGAGCTGGGTCTGAGGCTGCTCAGCGGCTCTGGAGTCCGCCCCAGCCCGGGACCCGTCACCTCACATCCATCCTTCCTTTCCTGCCGGCACCCTGCGATGGTGTGAGAGGCAGCCACGGAGCGAGAGGAAGCTGCTTCCTGGAGTAGGCGCCCAGCCAGTGACACTGACCCTGGAGCTGTGCTTGTGTCCTTGCAGGTGATGGAGTTTTACTGCCAGTCCTGTGAGACCGCCATGTGTCACGAGTGCACAGAGGGGGAGCACGCGGAGCACCCCACAGTCCCGCTCAAGGATGTGGTGGAGCAGCACAAGGCCGCCCTGCAGGTCCAGCTAGACGCTGTCAACAAGAGGTGCGACCCCCCGGCCAGCAGCCCCTGGTGGTATGGGCCTATGGTCTCTCATGCCCGCGCTGGGTAGGGTCAGCTCACCTGGGAGGTATCAGTGTTTATGTTATAAATAAATGCACCTTTGATCTTGGGTCTGTGGTCATGAACTGGGTAAAATTCCAATTTTGAGGGGTGGAGGATCAAATGAATTAAGATACAATCAAGGGAAGTGCTCTGTGGAGATCTCTGAAACCTGGGCCTGAACCTGGCCCTCCGAGCTCCGTGGCTGTGGCCTTGGGTGGCTGGTGCCTCCCTCCTGCCAGCCCCGCACAGTGGTGCTGAGCTTGCTTCCAGGTTCTTTGGCGCAGACATAAGGGAACAGAGTAGCTCTGCTGCGCACGAGAGAGACATTAGGAAATCAGCAGCCTCAGAGCAGACCAAATAGGAAATAGCAAGAGTCAGTGGCCGTACTCAGAAAAGTATGATCAAACGAAACTAATGAAAAGAATTCGGATAGGGCTGGAGGATTAGCTCAGTGGTTCCGGCGCCTGCCTCAGAAGCGCAAGGTCCTGAGATTAATCCCCAGTGACCACATACAATGCTGGGTTTGGAGACTCACACCCACCAGCAATCGGCAGTCAATACCGCATACCACAGTGCCAGGCGTGGTGGCTCACGCCTGTAATCCCAGCACTCGGGAGGCAGAGACAGGAGGATTGCTGAGTTCGAGGCTTGCCTGGGCTACGTAGTGAGCTCAGAGCCAGCCTGAACTACAAAGCGAGACCCTGTCTCAAAAAAAAAGAATTTGGACAGTCGTGAAAGTTCAGTTTGAATATTTGCTATGGTTGGGAAGAAAGATACAGTTTTATATATATGTAGATCAGTGGTTCTCAGCCATGGGCAATTCTGTCTCCCCTCCCCGGGGATGTTGAGCAGTGACTGAAGACAATTTACTGCCACAGTTATTTCCGAGGAGCTGCTGGAACCTTGATAGAGGACAGGATGTCCCACAGCGCACAAGATAGTTCCCTGAAGCAAAGGGTTGCTTGACCCTAGTGGGTTTTCTAGAGCTCCAAGCCTTGCACCATCAATTATTAAAATGAGATGAGTGAAGACGTGCTAGATGTGGCCCTTCGGTCTCATTCATTCCATCAGCCCATTCTAAAGGAGACAAAAGGCGCAGGGCATAATTTTATGAAGCAGGATGTTGGGCTACAGCACTGTGGAATATTTGATGTTAAACCTCTCTAGCAACTCTCCTCCAGGCTCCCGGAAATAGACTCTGCTCTTCAGTTCATCTCGGAGATCATCCATCAGTTAACCAACCAGAAGGCCAGCATCGTGGATGACATCCACTCCACCTTTGATGAGCTACAGAAGACTCTGAACGTGCGCAAGAGCGTGCTGCTTATGGAATTGGAAGTCAACTACGGCCTTAAGCATAAGGTTAGGCCCTGGGAGGGGACGCGGTGCTGGGCCTGCACAGCGCTGGCTCACTATATCCCAGTAGCAGCAGAGAGGGCTCAAGTAGGTCCTTAAATGCCACCAGTGTCCTTTTCACTGAACAGAATAACCCAGCTTTATTTCTTTCCTGGTTTCGGCACAACAGTACCAATTTATAATTGACAGAAGTTGAGGCTGAATATCGAGTTATGCTTTCAGGAGTGGGGGTTAAACTGGATTGTTTTCCTCCCTTAATTATAACATGGAAGCCATCCACTCCAACCTGTTCGTCAACTTCAAAGCAGTCCTGACTGCCGCCTTTGTTCAGCCCTGCACGTCCGTTCGCAGAGCCAGGCACTGAACGCTCTGCTCCTGGTATTTAGGTGTGGAAACTTCTCCGGTGTTTGGTTTCTGTCGCTCTCTGTGAACCTTCGGGAAAGATACTAAATAACGAGTATTTAAGGTGTCAGCCCGGCGATTTGTTTGCCACACCTCTCCGGCGTGTCTGCTTCTCTTTGCCCCCGTGTAACCCAAGATCCAAAAGTGTGGGAGCTGAGGCAGGGCGAGGTGGCTGGGAACCGAGGGCCCCTGGGAATGCGGGTGGGCGCTTTGTGGGCGCCGCGCCCTGGGGCAGGAGCAGGGCGGGAGGAGGCCGGGCGGGGGGGGGGGGGCTCACCCTCTTCCTGTCTCCGCAGGTGCTGCAGTCGCAGCTGGACACCCTGCTGCAGGGCCAGGAGAGCATCAAGAGCTGCAGCAGCTTCACGGCGCAGGCGCTCAACCACGGCACGGAGACCGAGGTGCTGCTGGTCAAGAAGCAGATGAGCGAGAAGCTCACCGAGCTGGCCGACCAGGACTTCCCGCTGCACCCGCGTGAGAACGACCAGCTGGACTTCATCGTGGAGACCGAGGGCCTGAAGAAGTCCATCCACAACCTCGGGACCATCCTGACCACCAACGCCGTGGCCTCCGAGACGGTGGCCACGGGTGAGGGGCTGCGGCAGACCATCATCGGGCAGCCCATGTCTGTGACCATCACCACCAAGGACAAGGACGGCGAGCTGTGCAAGACCGGCAACGCCTACCTCACAGCTGAGCTCAGCACCCCCGACGGCAGCGTGGCGGACGGCGAGATCCTGGACAACAAGAACGGCACCTACGAGTTCCTGTACACTGTGCAGAAGGAGGGTGACTTCACGCTCTCACTGCGCCTCTACGACCAGCACATCCGGGGCAGCCCGTTCAAGCTCAAGGTCATCCGCTCGGCCGACGTGTCACCCACCACCGAGGGCGTCAAGCGGCGCGTCAAGTCCCCGGGCAGCGGCCACGTGAAGCAGAAGGCGGTGAAGCGGCCGGCTAGCATGTACAGCACCGGCAAGCGGAAAGAGAACCCCATCGAGGATGACCTCATCTTCCGCGTGGGTGAGCCTGCCGCCAGGGGGCGCCCTCTGCGCCTCCGCGCTCCCTTTCTTCCTTCTCTTCCTCTCCCTCCCCTTCTTTGCTTTCTCGTCCCTCTTCTTCTCCCTTCTCTCTCCTTCTTCCTCCCCTTCTCCCTCGTTTTTCTTCCTCTCCTCTTCTCCCTCCTTTT
>PVIC010058683.1:0-10310 GCA_004025085.1 Thryonomys swinderianus | reverse complement strand
CAGCAATCCTCCTGTCCCTGCCTCCCGAGTGCTGGGATGACAGGCGTGAGCCACCACGTCCGGCATTGTGGTATGCGGTGTTGATTGTTGGTGGGCGTGTCTCCACGCCCAGCATTATATGTGGTTACCGGGGATCGAACTCAGGACCTTGCGCTTGCGAGGCAGGCGCCGGAACCACTGAGCTAACCCTCCGGCCCAGGCCTTTTTTATTTTTTGAGGCAGCGTCTCTCTAAGATTCTGGGCTGGGCTCAAAAGTGCAGTCCTCCTGCCTCACCCACCCACCCCCAGAGTGCTGCAGTTACAAGCATAGGCTGTCACCCCCACTTAACGTAAGTCTTGTGCCCTCTTCTTACTCTACACTTTGTACACAGCAGACTGCCCAGGAACCTTACTGAATAGACTGGCTTTGTGCTAACTCCTCACTGGGCCCTAAGAGAGATTCCCATTGTGCCTTCTTCATTCTTGGGCAGATAGGCGCTGGCAGCATTTCACACCTTGGTGTGTCTGCCTGCACCCCTCCAAGTCCTGATCTACTTTTTTCTTTCTTTCTTTCTTTCTTTCTTTCTTTCTTTCTTTCTTTCTTTCTTTCTTTCTTTCTTTCTTTCTTTCCTTCTTTTTCTTTCTTTTTCTTTCTCTTTTTCTTTTCTTCTCTTTTCTTTCCTTCCTTCCTTCCATCCTTCTTTCTTATTTTTTATTTTTTTAGACAGGATCTCATCTTGCAGTTCAGACTGGCCCTGAGCCCATTGTGTAGCTCAGGCTAGCCTTGACTCAACAGCAATCCTCCTGCCTCTGCCTCCCAAGTGCTGGAATTACAGGCATGGGCCACCACATTGTGGTATGTGGTACCAGGAATCAAACTTGGCACCTTGTGCTTGCCAGGCAGACGCTGGAACCACTGAGCTAAATTGCTGGCCCAGATCTACCCTTTTTCAATTTCTTTCAAAGGATAAAAGCAAGGACAATTTGGGGAAAACAAACTGTAATTCCTGTCTTTCCTCACTGCATATCTGACAATCAAGCACAATCAAGATTGAACTGGTCTTACCACCTCTAACGCCATCATCATCTCCTTCCTCAGCCATCTTGGATTTGTTGTCTTACTGTTTTCACTCCAGCCCAGTAAGGAACCTAGGCAGCTGTCACCCCGGGCTCCTCTTTGAGATGATTAGCAGTAGCATGTACATCCCTGTGCAGGTGGGAAGCTGACACACCCCTAGCAGGAGTTGAAGAGGAGTGCCTTTCCCTTGGAAGTGTTTGGTTCAAGAATGAGCATGTGACACCACACAAATAAGGGTTTCTGAGAAAGGTCACCCTGGTTCTTTAAAAGTACCTGTCCTGGTGGAGAAGTGCTAAGCAGACAGCCTTGTGTCTTCCAGACAGCCATGCTGGATGACCTAGACATAGCAAAGGCTCAGAATGAAATTCATCTGTGGCCAGCAGAACTGAGAGACAGAACTTGAGTCCATGAACACATCTCAGAGTTGATTGAAGACTGAGTCAACCAAATCATAAGTCTGCATTCCTCTGGACTTATGATTTAAAAGACCAGTAAGCTTTCTCACTCAGCAAGATAATTTATACCAAATTTTCTTTTTTAAAAATGTATTTTATTTTTAGATTTATTAAGCTTATTGGTACATTTAGATATGCATTATAATCACATTTATCATAGGGAATTTGAACCTGTACATGGTATGTCTTGATTATTTTTTTCCCATTGCCATTCCCTTCCTTCAACCCCTCTAACCCTATTTACAAAAGCTCTATTCCAGCTTTTCCTTTTCTCATTTTTTCTTTCCCCTGCACCCTCTCCTAGTTCCCCTTCCCTTTGAATATTTTCTTCATATTTCACATTATCTATTATATATTTTGGTCCTCATGTACACTCCCAGTTTCTCACACTGGAGAAACAATTCAGTATTTACATGAGTCTCCTATTTATTTCCCTTAAGAGTATGGTCTCAAGGTGTGTCCATTTAGCTATGAACAACTCTAGTTTGTCTTTCTTTTTGGCTGATTAGTACTCCATTTTACAAAACCCACATCTTTATCCAAGGACCATTTGATGAGGATTTGGGCTATTTCCAAAATTTAGCTTTTACAAACTGTGCCACCACAAACTTGAGTGTACCCAATTTTCACTGACAGCCAAAGACATCTGCTTCACATACACCCCCCTCTATTCTCTGCTTAGCACCTTAAATGAGCTTTTAAGTTAATCAGATCATATT
Organism: Thryonomys swinderianus; assembly: GCA_004025085.1. Classification (NCBI taxonomy): domain Eukaryota; kingdom Metazoa; phylum Chordata; class Mammalia; order Rodentia; family Thryonomyidae; genus Thryonomys; species Thryonomys swinderianus. The sequence continues at coordinate 8,079 of PVIC010058683.1, read as the reverse complement.
ACTCTCCCTTTTACCCCCATGGTTTTCCACTACAACTAAAATAAAACCCATATACCCTACTAGAGTTGAGCATTATCTGACCCACTTTCCCCAGCTCTTTGCAAGTCACCTGTCAGTCATGCCAGCTATACCAGTTTCTTCTTCAGCCATGCCAGAGAAGTCCCTGCCACAGGATCTTTGCATTTGCAGATGCCTCTGCATGCAATACTTTTCCTAGTCCATAGCATAGTTGACTCCTTTGCATCACTCAACACTCAGCTGAAATAAGAGGCTTTCCTGATACCCTGTCTGCAGAAGCCCCTCCCATCCTCTAAGCATCTGCTGTCACCTCACTGTTCACATTTTTTTGTAGCCCTTATACTGTGTGTGTGTGTGTGTGTGTGTGAGAGAGAGAGAGAGAGAGAGAGAGAGAGAGAGAGAGAGAGAGAGAGAGAGAGAGAGAGAGAGAGAGAGAGAGAGAGAGAGAGAGAGAGAGAGAGAGAGTGCGCTATGGGATTTCACTATGTAGCCCAGGCTGGCCTCAAACTTGTGATCCTCCTGCCTCAGCCTCCCAAGTGCTGAGATTTGAAGCGTGTGCCACCACACCCAGCTACTTGTCACTTTTCAAAATGATGAGGGTCATGCTTGTGATATCTCTCCGCAGTAGAATGCCAGCTCCATGAGGACATAGACAGAGCAGATAATCACATTCATGAACATTCACTGCTGCTTTAACTAAAACAGAGACCTGACCATCCTGCCCAGCCCTTTTCTGGTCTCTACTCTGTGGCCTTCACAGGTGCCAAGCACTGCACAGACTCACCGGCCGGGCGTGGTAAATGCTTACACAAGTAAATGCTTCCTGTGCAACAGGAAGTTCAGATGTGGCAGCAAAACAACTTGAGCTTTATGGCTAATCACAGCCACGTGGTAGCCCCATCTCTGTACTAACCTGGTGAGAAGCCAGAGTCCCCTCTGCAGTGGAGCTTAGAATATTGCTCTGCTCAGGCTTTTCCTGAAGAACAGAAATCATCAGAAATGTTTTGGGTGTTTGTCTGTCTGTCTGTCTGTTTGTTTGTTTGTTTGTTTGTTTTGAGACAGGGTCTCGCTATGTAGTTCAGGCTGGCCTGGAACTCACTGTGTAGCCCAGGCTGGCCTGGAACTCACAGCCATCCTCCTGTCTCAGCCTCCCATGTCCTGAAATCACAGGCATATGCTGCCATACCTGGCAAGACCATCACAAATATAAAAGCCAAATGATAACAGTGCCATCTTTCTAAAATCTATCTAATTTTAATCACTTATCCACGATAACATCAGCTACCCCAAAACACTTCATAAAACAAAGGTAAATTTCAACAAATCTTTGCTGAGCACCTTCCACGTGTCAGGCTCTCCACTGGGCAGAGAGGACAAGAGGTGACCAAAACAAGTGTCGGCCCTGTTTATGGATCTTGGAGTCAAAAGAGGGCCATAAGTGAGGACTCACACTTCTGTGAGAGGCTCATTCGTACCTCTAAGCTCAGAAGAGCACAGTCTCTGCCATGAAACTTAGATAGCACGTCCTTCCAGACACTGCTGATCTTTATTCCTTATACAGTACAGTTTTTCTGCATGTGTCACCTTGTTCTGCAGAGGACAGAGACGATAGCTTCCTTGGAACTATAAAATTCACAGCACTAAGCACAGAACCCAGAATAGGTGATAACAAACTGTTGTGATTTCTGAGATGCCAGTGTTGTATGCAAAAAACAAAAAAATCACAAGGCCAGCAGGCAAAATGATAGAACAGGATGTATTCGATGAAAGAGGCTACTCATTGTTGGTAAAAAGAACAGTAGAGCAGGTGCAAGCCAGGTGTCATGTCCATTCGTCAGCCTTCACCCTACCGGGCACTGTGGGAATTTCTGGGGTGCCTGGCTGGTGCCCTGTCCTCCAAAAATTGGGAAGTGTACATTTGCTTGGTCTGGAAGTTCCCAGAGAGATTGGTGCAGACTTGTTTTGGTTTCAGCCCTCCCAGGCTTCCTTTTGGCAGCACCTAGGAACAGATGTAAACAGAAAGAATAGCTTTTTGGAGCCAGACATTTTTTTTAGGCCACTGAAGGACTGCAAATGCAATAGTATAAAAGCTTCAGTGATGATATACAAGGAGATCTATGTACTTTGCATATATCACTTCAGCATCACTAAAAAACACCTCCAGTCTTCAAGAAGCTAAAATTAGCAGTCAGTGAGGGGGAGAAAGGTGATGTCCCGCACTAACACATTTATATAGTACTCAAAATGTTCAGTTCTCAATAAAATATTAAGCATATGTATTTGCCTTCCATTACTATACTAAGTACCTGTGATAATCAACTGGTATAGAGAGAAGATTTACTTTGGCTCACAGTTTCACAGGTTCAGTGTATGCTAAGACTGCTGCAGTGTTTCAGGCCTGTGACAAAGCAGCATGTCACGGTGGGAGTGCATGACAGAACAGAACTTCTCACTTCACTGCCAAAAACAAATGAAAAAGGAGGGCACCAGGTCCCCAAATCCCCACCACGGACACCCTTCAATGACCTAAAGACCTGCCACCTCCCAGCAACCCCCTTGGGACCAAGGCTTTATGTCAACCTGGACTTTTGCAAGATAATGAAGATCTGTACTACAGCAGCATATAGAGAAACCCACTCACAAGAAAGAAAAAAAAGAATTCAAATGAAAACATTCCTGAGCCTCCAACTTTAAACGTTCTTCACAGATACCAAATCAGTTCCTTTAAATATGCTCTTTAAGTTAAACCATAGACAAAGAACTCAACAAAACACAAGAAGAATCTATGAACAAAGAGAGAATGGCAAGAAAGAGACAAAGTATAAAAAGGAACAAAATAGAAACTCTGCAGGTAAAAAGTACAATAGCTGAAATAAAAGCATACCCTGTAGGTGCCAGAAAACTTGAGGAGGTTTTCGAGGAAGAAGGAATGATCAGCAAACCTGAAGAGATAAGGCAAATGAAATTTTCTAGGTAGAGAAAGAAAAAGAATGAAAGAAAATGAACAGAGCTACAGAGACCTGAGAAACTCAAAAAAAAAAAAAAAAAACATGGATAGTAGAAAGAAGACAGAAATGGTACAGCCATTTGAGAAGACAGTGTGACAGTGTCCCACAGTTAGGCACAGGCCTACCATAAAGCCAACAATTCTGCTCCAACACATCCCCCAACTGATTCGGAAGTTTCTGTGGACACAAAAACCTACATGCAAATGTTTATACCAATAACAGCAAAGCAAGGACATGGCTCAAAATACATGGGTTTAGTCAACTGATATTATGCAAATCAAAGGCTACCTGTTTTGAATTTGTCACTTCCTATCTTGCACCTTCACTTTCCTCCAGCCAAAGAAGTAGCCTGGAGATTTCTAAAGTGCCTGCAACCTGTGATTGAGGGTCTCAGTAGTCCACAGATGTCCCCAGCTGAGTCCCATGTATCGCCTTGACTCAGCTTCAAACTTAGGTTTGCCAGAATTAGCAAATTAAAATGTCACCCAGTTAAATTTGAATTTCAGAAGACAACAACTATTTGTTATATCCATGTAATTTGTGGAATTCTTATCTGACATTCACATTTAGCTGAGCATCCTACATTTTCCCTGTCAATCCCATTCATATTCCTGTCTTTGGAAACACCCATTTCCATTCCACATGCATCCTAGCTTTAAAAATAAATACCTCAAGTGTCAAGGACAAAGTCTCTGCCCCCTAAAGGTATCACTTTCACCTGCCAAAAACTTAATACGAACACAGATAAGGGGAGATGGGGAAATGAAAGACCGTTTTGTGAGGCTGATTCCAACTTGTTCTGCACCACCAGGTGGGAAACCCTCCAAATGGCCCCAACTTGTTTGTACATTGGGAGTTTAACAAACATTAATGGTTGTGTCTGACCTGGGTGTTGCAAATTTTCAAAGCTTCTTTGGCGATTTTACTTAATAATCAAGGACGCTCTTTTTCCTTGTGCCAACAAACCACCCAAACTTAGTGGCACAAATCATGATTCAGAAGACTGATAGAGTCAAACAGGCAGCTGTCTGTGAGTCTCAGGCAGCAGAAATCAAGCACATGTCACAATTTCAAGTTAATTGTCACCAGCGACCTCAGAGCACCTAAGCCAGGTGTGATTGAAAAATATAATGAATGAATATTTTTGATGTGTTTTATAAAAGGCACATTGTCATTAATCCATCTCAAAATGCTCCTTCTCACTTGTAGAATGCTTATCCCATCCTTCTTGCCACTTTCTGAAGCAGTCCTGGAAGTCATCTCTTGGGAGTATCTTTGGTTGTGTGGTCTTGGGTGTCGCAATGTCCTGAGTCACTTGAAAGCATTTTCCTTTCATGGTCATTTTGCCTTAGGGGAAAAACGAGAAGCTGCATAGTCTTGGATCCAGTGACAAAGCGGATGAGGACACACCATGATTTTACAAGTCTCCCTTTCCATCAGATGGCACTTGGTGGCTGCATTCACCATATTTTTAATCATACATGGAAAAGACACCTAGGAAAGAGGACATCCAGAAGTCCGTTACAATGATGGGCAGAATTTTGAGAATTAATGGCAATGTGTCTTTTAGGATAATAAAATGTTTTAAATATAAACATTCCCCATATTTTGATCACAGAGTGGCAAACACTGCATTTTTTTGGCTCAGGGCTTCCTCACAGCATGGAGGCTGGGTCCAGTGGAAAGTTAGGAGGAAGTGGTATCATCTTTTCTAACCTAGCCTAGGAAATCACATGACACCATTTTAGGCACATTCTCTTTACTTGAAGCAAATAAAGCTGGGCATATTCAAGAGATACAGAATTAGACTTTATCTCTTTTTTTTTTTTTTTTTTTTTGAGACAGGGTCTTTTGTAGTTCGGGCTGGCTCTGAGCTCACTATGTAGCCTAGGCAAGCTTCGAACTCAGCAATCCTCCTGTCTCTGCCTCCCGAGTGCTGGGATTACAGGCGTGAGCCACCACACCCGGCTAGACTTTATCTCTTGATTGGACAGATTATGCTCCTGGTTGCAACCACCACATCTAGCATGTACACATACCAAAGACATTTCCTGAATTCATCCTGTTCTCTATATGCCCAGGCCAAGCCACCACCACTGTTTTCCTGGAAAAATCTATGGCCTGTTCAATGTCTCCCACCCATCCTAGCCTCCACAGTGCCGCTGAAATCTCCAGGTCAGAACTAGCCATCCTTCTTGCTGCCCAGAGAGTTGACACCAGGTCCACCAGGTGGGTCTTTGCATCTCCCACCCACTCTGCCATGTCCTGCTCCACTCAGAGCCACCCTTGTTCCAAGCGTATACTCCCGAGTCTTGCATTTGTTCTGTTCCCTTTGCCAGGAAGAGGTCCACTGCCCTGGCCCCACCTCTAGCTCCTGCTCCAAGGTTTTGTTCAGGCAGCCTTCTCTGAGTCCCCCTAAAACTGATCAGACACAACCCCTTGGACTCTACATACAAATCCTTTCACTTATTTTCTTGTAGTTTTGTTTGTTGGCATAAGGCACAAAGAGTACCCAAATGCTTGTGGTGTATACAGCTTGATGAATATCCGCAGAGAGACTTACCTGCACAGCCAGCTCCCACACCAGGAGATACAGTGTTTCCAGGACCCCAGAACCCCTCCAAGGCCCTTTCTGTTTCCCATCCCTGGTCACTTTGCCACCCTAGCCTTGCTCCACACTATCCTGGCTTTTGGCCCTCTGGATTGGTGTCCCTTGTTTCTAAATGTGACATGAGTGGACCCGTGCAGTATGTATGTGGAAGCCCAGACTCTCACTAGGCTGGGTCCATACAGAGTTTTCATCAGAGCTGATGGTATAATTTTCAGGGCCCAGAGAAAATAAAAATGCAGAACCCTTCATTAAGAATTTAAAGGTGGCAATAGGGTCTTAATTGGGTTTATTTGCTATTCTATAGTTGGACAGTGCTTCATTCCACAAAATAAGTATTCCAGTGGCTGAGCTGAAGAGATTTATAGACCGAGAAGGGCAAAAGAATGCAGAAACAAAGAACAAACAGCAGCCTGGTCATTTCAAAGTCATTTCCCTTGTAAAATGGGGACAGAGACAAAAGTAAAAAAAATCATTTCAACACTAGGGTTTTATTTATTCATTTGTTTGTTTGTTTATTTATTTAGGTCATGCTGGGGATTGAACCCAGAGCTTCCACACTAAGCTGTATCTGCAGACCTGCAGACCTCTTTTTTTTTTTTTATTTTGAGACAGGGTCCTTCCAAAACCCTAAATTGCCCAGACTGGACCCCAACTTATGATTCTCTTGTCTCAGGCTTCCAGATTACTGGAATTACAGGTGTGCATCTCCTTTCCTGGCTTTCTTTTCTTGGTGTGGCTTAAAGCCAAAAGAATTTCATTCTTATGCTCATAGAAGCTAACTTGTTGGGGAAATTTGGTTATTATCTGAATTAAAATTTCTCCAAGAGTCAGAAAACAACTTAGTTCCAGTTTAGTAATGTAAAACTTTAGCATGAGTGACTCCATTTTGATTTTCAGACTGATCTCACTGAGCCTAATACAGGATCCTAGTCCAAAACTGTGTCCTCCTGTCTTTTTTATTTAAAAAATAAAAAATAAAAAATTTATTAACCAAAATCTTTCTCCCTTCATCTGAGCCACGTGGCTATAAGAACTAGAGAGTGTCTCTAAACAAGGAAGAGGAGACTACTGGAGAGGCTGGGGTAATGGGCAGGAGGCTTGAGGGCTGACAGACCTCCCAGAACTCCTGAAAAGCTGTGCAATTCAGCCACAGCATGCCTGACCCCAGCGCAGTCCGGTCAGCCCTCTTCCGCTGTTATCTGTGTGGACAGTGCCCAGGAGTCCGTGTGTCCCATATCGCAGGCTCACAGGACGGATTCTGATAAGCTGAGCTCAAGTCAGATGTCCACCCTCTGGGTGTGCAGGGCTGGGAGCAAGAACATCTTTGGTCCCCACAGTAGGAGGGAGGGAACTCCTCTATGGAAATCAGAGCGTCATTAGGACTGGACAATGGAAGCCTGATTGGCTAACATGTGGCAAAAGCCACTAACACATATTTCTTTGCATTACTAGTACCCAGAACTGGAGTGAGAGGCTCTCGACCTTGAAAATAACTTTGAACTAGGTAGGGAAGCACACTTGTGACATCCTGGGACTCTGGGAAGCTGAAGTTCAAGCCCAGCTGGGCAACATAATGGTCAGTGAAACCATGTCTTAAAATAAAAACTAAGAAAAGGTCTGGCATTGTAGCTCAGTGAGAAGGCCCTGGGTTCCATCCCCATTGATGAAAGAAAGAGAGTGAAAAAGGAAGAAAGAAAAAAAATTGTCTCTGCCTGTGGAGAAACATAAAGCCAATAGAAGTGGAGTGTATAGCACCTAAAGCCTGTGTACGGGGATGCGATGGTTAATTTTTAGCTTTATTTCAGGAGCAACCAATATAGTGAGTGCTGCTGCCGAGTATGACCCAATGGAAACTACTACGGCCTGTCCTCATCCACCTTATTCACTAGATCTGGCACCATACAATGTTTGGCTTTTCTTTCTAAAGTCACAAGGACCACGTGAAGTAAAGGTTTTGCATCGACTCAGGACATCAGGGCCACCACAACAGCGCAACTGAAGACACTCATGAAAGAGAACTCCCAGAACTGCTTCTGAAAGTGGCAAGAAAAATGGGATAAGTGTATTCAAAGCAAGGAGCTTAATAGCACTGTGTCTTTTACCGTAATACAGTTGTTTCTCCCCCTAATTTAAACAACCACCATCTTTTTTTTTTTATCATCCCTGGTATTCGAAATGATGTTTTGTAGATCTTCAATTTTTAGAAAGAAACAGCCAAAAGAAGGAAATTAAAAATAGATGAGTAGGGGGGCCGGAGGGTTAGCTCAGTGGTTCCGGCGCCTGCCTCGCAAGCGTAAGGACCTGAGTTCGATCCCCGGTTACCACATATAATGCTGGGCGTGGTGGCTCACGCCTGTAATCCCAGCACTCGGGAGGCAGAGACAGGAGGATTGCTGAGTTCGCGGCGGCTTGCCTGGGCACCATAGTGAGCTCAGGGCCAGC
>PVIC010058682.1:0-10323 GCA_004025085.1 Thryonomys swinderianus | reverse complement strand
CTCTTTAACTCTTCTTAGAGAATGGAAAAAGAAATATCATACTTTTTTTTTTTTTTTGGTGGTACCAGGGATCAAACTTGGGCCCTTGTGCGTCCAAAGTTGGCACAGTACCACTTGAGCTAAATCCTCAGCCCTGAAATATCATACTTATAATATTTTTTAATTTCCAGAATTATTTTCATTTTGTGTTGCTACTAGAGGAAAACAGAAAACTGTCCTGACACAGTCTTTTTTTCAGGTTGAAATCAGCACGAGATGTTGTATCCAGGACTGGTCATTCACTGGCTCTTGGTTGTTTACATCGTTATGTTGGTGGTATAGGCTCTGGACAACATTTGAAGACCAGTGTCAGCATCTTATTAGCTCTTGCACAAGATGGGACATCCCCTGAAGTCCAGGTATAGTAGTAGTTATTTTTCCTGGTACTAGTGATTGAACCCAGGGCTTTCACACAGAACTACATCCCCAACCCCATTTTATTTCTTTTATTTATTTCTTTTTTTTCTTTGAGGCAAGGTCTCACTTTGTAGTTCAGGCTGGTCCTGGGCTCACTATGTAGCTCAGGCAAGCCTCAAACTTAGCCATCCTCCTGCCTCTGCCTCTGGAGTGCTGGGATCACAGGTGTGAGCCACTACACCCGACATTTGTGGTATGTGGTACTGATTGCCTGTGGGTATGAGTCATCACTCCCAGTATTGTCATATGTGGTTATGGGGGATCCCACCAGGGACCTTGTGCTTGCTAAGCAGGTGCTGGAACCACTGAGCTAAATCTCCAGCCCCCCAGCCCTGTTTTTGAGAGAGAGGTTTTCTCAAAGTCACTAAGTTGCCCAAGGGATTATAGGTGTACATCACCACACCCAGCTTGATTTTTTAATTACAAATTTTAGAATAGTATTTTTAGGAAGATTATTTGATCTGTTAAATGATAATGACTCTGGGGACTTGTCTGTGGCTCAGTGGTATAGCACTTGCCTAGCAAGTTCTAGGCCCTGGGTTTAATTCCCCAGCACCACAATTAATGATGACTATGATAAGTTGAGAAAAATATATTACAGTATGTTCTTTCCCCATTATTTTGTTTTAGGGGTCTTATTTGCAACACTAGATAACAAGATTTTGCTTTTCAATGAAATGTCTGGTTTATTCTGAAAATTGAACTGATTCACATATAGTCTTTCAAGCATATTTTTTATTATTCCTTTTACTTGTTTCTCCTTTATTTTTATTTTTAATTTTTTTTTTTATTTTTTTGCTTTTGAGACAGGGTTTCGCTTTGTAGTTCAGGCTGGCCCTGAGCTCACTATGGTGCCCAGGCAAGCCGCCAAGAACTCAGCAATCCTCCTGTCTCTGCCTCCTGAGTGCTGGGATTACAGGCGTGAGCCACCACGTCCAATGTGGTGTTGATTGTTGGTGGGCATGTCTCCACGCCCAGCATTATATGTGGTTACCAGGGATCGAACTCAGGACCTTGTGCTTGCGAGGCAGGTGCTGGAACCACTGAGCTAACCCTCCGGCCCCCTTGTTTCTCCTTTATTGCACTTTCTATATTAACTAGATTGATCATGGTTTTTTTTTTCCTGATTATAGTTCTTCTCCACATCTCTTTCTCTGTTACAATGCTGGCAAACCTTTTAGAGCTTCCAGGGATATAAACAGCCTGCTGTGGTACACTCTCCATAGGTTCACTACCACTCTCTGTTATGTCATTTTCTTTCCTCCAACGTTGATTGACTCTTTAAGCTTTTATTGTTTCTCGAACATTTTATAGATACATAAATATTAATAAGTGGACAGTGAGGATCAAGAGTACTTGTGAAAATAACAATCTTGATTTGCCAGTTCACACTGATATGCCTGCAAATATTGAGATATGCATGTAATATTTTAGTATGCTCCTAATAATTCCTCACAACTAAAATAAAGTTCTGTTTTATTCTAGACTTGGTCTCTTCATTCACTTGCTTTGATAGTAGATTCTAGTGGGCCAATGTATCGTGGATATGTGGAACCAACATTATCTCTAGTTCTTACCTTGCTGCTGACAGTTCCACCTTCACATACAGAAGTTCATCAATGTTTGGGTAGATGCTTGGGTGCTATAATAACTACTGTTGGCCCTGAACTTCAGGGTAAGTAAATTTAAAGAAAATAATCTCTGTCTTTCAGTTTGCTGTCATGTTGCTTGAACAAATTTTAGAATAATAATTACTGTCTACTAAATGTTTTCTAAAGGCCTGGCACTCAGTCCCCCCGCCCCTGGTATCAGGGATTGAACTTGGACCCTTCTGCGTCCAAGGTTGGTGCAGTATCACGAGCTAAATCCCCAGCCCCTGGCACTCAAATTTTTATATGTGCTTTTAAAAAAATCCCTTTTTTAAAAACCCTGTATATTGTTAACAGTATTTTTTAAAGTTTTAAGCAGAAAAAAAATTTTTTAAATAACTTTTTTTTAATCTTATGAAAACAAAAGTAAAGATGGAGTTGTTTTGCCCTGTAGTGGATTTTTGTTTGGCATTTTTTTTAACTCTGAGGATCAGGAACAGAATTGGAAAAGCCATTGCTGTAAAGTAAATATGACTATCTTATTTTTCTATGAGGAAGCAAGTTCATAGAAAATAAGTTGGAGTTGGCTACATACTTAAGTCACTGAATTATTAAGAATATATCCACTATTTTATATCACTAATATATATAAACCCCTTTCTTCTTTGTCATTTAGTAAATGTTATGTGTAAGTCAATTTTTTTATTTGTGTTTATCTTATTTAATTCTTTATTTTGGGGACTGAGTAGTTCAGGCTTTGTAGTTCAGGCTGGCTCTGAGCTCACTATGTAGCCCAGGCAAGCCTCGAGCTCAGCAGTCCTCCTGCCTCTGCCTCCTGAGTGCAGGGATTATAGGCATGAGCCACCACACTCAGCATTGTGGTGGTTGGCGTGAGTTACCCTGCCCACCCAACAATGTGGTATGTGGTTACAGGAATTGAACTCAGGACCTTGCACTTGGAAGGCAGATGCCGGAACCACTGAGCTAAATCCTCAGCCCTATCTCATTTAATTCTTGTAACAATTCAGAGATACTGTAGACATCTCCATTTTATAGATGAAACAGATTGAAAGAGGTTACAAAATTTTCCAAGATCCTTCCCTTCTATATATGATTCTGTTTGGTCTTTTGTATATAAAATTATTTTACATTGGAAAAAATTTGAATTCTCATATTTGCCAATTATGCAAACACCATAAAACTTTATAATATGCTTTCTTTAATTATCTTTGTAAAAATTGTCATTAGTCCTATTAAGAAAATAGAATATAAAGTTACTGTATTATATAATAAAGGGAAGACCAACAGAGGACCAGCAAATGAGTAGTCTTCTGGCTCTTGAAGTAAAACAGTGATGAAGCAAAATAGTATAAATACAATTAAATTTAAGAGTGATGCATTATCACCATCCAAAGGCAACTGAAATTTGAAATCACCTCTGCAGATATTTTGTGTTTGAAATAATCAGAATACTAATTATAAGCAACCGTTATATAGAAGATAATTATTTTAGGAATACTTTTGTGATGCTAATAAAATCATTGAACTTTACTTTTTTTGTTTTTCATTTTGCTACTAGGGAATGGAGCAACAATTTCTACAATTCGTTCTTCTTGTTTGGTGGGTTGTGCAATCACCCAGGACCATTCAGATTCTCTTGTTCAGGCAGCTGCTATATCTTGCCTTCAGCAGCTTCATATGTTTGCACCACGACATGTCAACCTCTCTAGTCTTGTCCCCAGCCTTTGTGTAAGTATAAAGGTGTTTCCTTCATGAACTTATTGTGAGTCTCAGCACATTTCTTTCCTAAAAGATCAAATTGGACCAGAACAAAAAATAGATGTTTTGCTTTGTGAATTCTAAATTTTTAGCATTAGTCATTTTATGACCATTTTATTTACCTTTTTTTGGTCTGAAGAATGATGAACTGCAGCCAGGGATTTAGCTCATTGGTTCTGCCTGGCAAGCACAAGGTCTGAGTTTGATCCTCTGTACCACATGCTGGGCATGGCGGCTCATGCCTATAATCTTAGCACTCAGGAGGCAGAAGCAGGAGGATTCCCAAGCATGGGGTACATAGTGAGTTCAGGACCAGCCTGAACTACCTCGTGAGACCCTGTTTCAAAAAACTTAAAAAAAAAAAAGTAAAAAAGAATGCTAAGCTGTTTATTTCTTAGTTGAGAATGTGTCACATGCAGTCTTTCCCTCTCAGAATTTTTTGTTTTTATCTTTTTTTTCTTTCTTAATTTTAAATAAAAGAATTTGATTCATTTCAGAGTGAGGGAAAAGGGGAAAAGGGGAAAAGAGCCAAATAACAAATCCTGCTCTGGATGAGAAGGGAGTTTTTGAAAATGAAAGACTTATGAATTTCTTATCTCAGCTCCTTTTATTGAGATCCTTGCCCTATGTAGGCTCCTGAAATCTGATTAGCTCCCTCGCTTGTCTTTCATCTTCAGCACTTTTATGAAGTGCTCATTTTCTTATAGACTCAATTTAAGTTTCAGTTCTTGGAAAGGAGAGAAAAGCTGACTGAAAACCTTTTAGAGTTCCTCCCTCTCTCAATCTTCAGCAGAAACATGCCTCCAAAAACAAGGAAATTACAAAGTGACAGGGAAAGGTTGGAATAAAAGATAAGCAAGTTGGAAGTTTTCTCCTCAGGAGCAGAGAATCAAACCAGAAAGGAAACTGAAGCAGTCTAGGCCTGACCTTCTGCTCTAGAGTATATGAGAAGTCCCAGTCAAACCACCTGTCCTTTAAATCTTGAAAGTGGCAACTAACACTAGTTGTCTTTTAGCTAGTACTTGGAGTCCTGTGACTCATTAATAGATGTTTATATTTTCTAGCTATAAACCAGATTTTATTTTTTAAAGATCATTTTACAAATTCACATTTTTTGGAGCATCAGCGTCCTCTAGAGGGCGTGCTAACATTCCTTTTCCATGGTTGTTCAGGCACTTCGCTGTTCTCCCCTCTGCTTGCCGGATCTAAGGGACAAACAACTGTGTGAACTTAACCACAGCTACCCTGTAGCTAAATCTGACACCAGTTACTAACCATGTTCGAAGACTCCCTTTTTAATGTTTGTCCTTTGAGTCCCCATAGAAGTTGTGTCTGATGCCTGTGCACTGCTGCTCCACTATCCAAGGCACTAAGATTATAAAAACTCAGCCTGTTAAAAAACTAGATGACGTTTTTACCTTTTTTGCCCAATGCACCAGCCACTGTGATATCTGGGGAGGGCAAACCTAAATTTGCCCTCAGTAAAGCAGAGTTGAAAATAAAAGACCATGGTTTACTTGAAGGTGAAGGAAAGGGGAACAGAAACATGGCTGTCAGCTGCTCTGCATGATTAGGGAGCATTCAAACATTAAATACTCCAGAATTTTATTTCTTAAAGTTTAATAAGCTCTAACACTCTGTTACTGTCATTGAAATCACCAGTGTATTGAATAAACATGTACAGATAAGCTGGGCGTAGTGGCTCACACCTCTAATCCCAGCACTCGGGAGGCAGAGACAGGAGGATTGCTGAGTTCGAGGCTTGCCTGGGCTACATAGTGAGCTCAGAGACAGCCTGAACTACAAAGCAAGACCCTGTCTCAAAAAGGGGGGAAAAAAAACATGTACAGATAAGATGATAGATGTCAGGTACCATGCAGAGTGATGCAGGGGCAAGCCTCTGTGATAATGAAGTGTCTCGTTTCCAAGGAAAATGGACAACAACAGCTGTTTACAAATGATAGAATAGCTAGAAAAGGCTACAGGAGAATATAAGACGGTGTATAGCACAGGACCTGTCATCATCCAGGCATTCAGAAATGATTTTCCTGATATACAGGATACAATTGCAGGATAAGTAGTGATTGGTTTCCCAACAGCATGGAATTGGAGTAGACAACATTTATATTTAATTTGAGGGGAAAACATGTAAAAGGACCCCAGGTGAGAGGGTGTGTGATACACTGAAGGAACCAGTCAGGTTCAGGGTGAGTGAGAAGAGGAAAACGTGGTACCACAGGGTGCAAGATGAAGCTGGATAGTTAGCTAAAGTTTTTAATCTTAGTGTATTTGAAGAAATTTTAAATGTCTTTAATTTTAGGAAGAGAAATAAACATAAGATTTTATTGATAAAACAATTCATCAGGTTTTCTCCCTTCAGTTATATTTCATTTTTCCTACTACTTGGTATAAACTTCATGGCCTGTGATTTTTATGTGGTTATTTCTTGAGTTACAGTTATTAAGAGCATAAAAATGCACTAGCACTGTGAAGGGGTGATGTTTTCCTATGCTCCTTTCATTATGGCTGAGATTCTTTCTAAAATATATCACTCACTTCATTCCTTAAAAGACAAAACACGGCACATATTTAATGTTTTCTTGATGAGAAATTTTTATAATAATATCTGATATTAATTGAGTGATTACCACATGCCAGCCACTATCGTTACTTGTGTAACCCTTCTTATTTTCACCCTATTCCTGTGAGGATTACTATTTTCATTTTACATTTGAGCAAATCTATGAATAGAGAGGCTAAGTAACGGCCCTAAGGCAGATAGGAGTAAGTCAAGAGAGACAAGATTCACACCCAGCTTTAATTCATTTTGTTTTTCCATTTTAATGTATTTTGCCTTAAGTTATTGCCACATACCATGTAGGCTGACTCTTCATTCAGTGTATTTGTTTCCATGCACTTAAAAAATTTAGTTGATTCTGCTGGCAATTTAGTTCAGTGGTATTGTGCCTCCTTTATGAGTGCAAGGTCCTGAGTTTGATCCTTGGTACCACAAAAAAAAAAATTAAATGACAAAGTTAAGTAGGACCATATGGAAAAATAGAATTGCAAAAGATCTTTCTGTATTTTCATCTAATTATATTAGATGAGTTTTAGGGCATAGATCTTTGCACAGTTATAGTGCCTAGTAACACTTTTAGTATCTTATTAAGGATTCACATTCATTAAGCAAGATTAAACAATTACAGCTTAAAAATTGTCTGGACCGTTATGCTTTACAGGTCCATTTGTGTAGTTCCCATTTGTTACTTCGACGAGCCGCTGTGGCATGTCTCCGACAACTCGCACAGCGGGAAGCAGCTGAAGTTTGTGAATATGCCACGAGCCTGGCAAAAAATGCAGGGGACAAAGAGAGCAGCGGTGCCAGTGAGTTCTTTCATTCGTCTTTATTCTTTTTTGTTTAAATAATTTCACATTTTGAGCATCTCAGAATAATGCATTTTAACAACTAGAGTTTTACCCTTATTGTCAGATTAAATTCTGAACCTAAAGATGTATAACCTAGAGATCTAGTTAACCGTATGTAGAGATAACTGACTTTGTTGCAATCATGAATTTCTTTGTAAGACTTGTCTTTTGCATGATTGTTACCTATAGCACACAACAAAATCCCACTGAAATTCATGTATAAAAATTACATTCCAGATGTCCATCCTTTTGCACCTGGGGTTAGTTCTCGAAGTGATATTCATTGCCGACATCAAGGTGTTAACATAACAGAAACTGGTCTTGAGGGACTTCTTTTTGGAATGCTAGATCGCGAGACAGATCGAAAATTGTGTTCTGATATTCATGACACATTAGGACATATGCTTTCATCGCTGGCGGTAGAAAAACTTTCCCACTGGCTAATGCTTTGCAAAGATGTCCTCGCAGCATCTAGTGGTATGTATATATGTTCTTAAAATAATGAAACGGTTTTGCTTTTGATGTGCAGAAGTAAATATATAGATATGCAAATATACATTTATGTAAATTTGAGTTTACCTTTAAAAGTGCTGATAATTTTCATCTTTATACAGTAAATCCTATAAAAAATACTGAAAATTAAATTATATAATAAAATAAGAAGCTCCTGTATCTTTTGAAAATTGTAGTACACAACTTTTTGAAAGTTTAAATTTTCATTCCTAAAAATCCCAGGTTACTCTGTAGTACAATATAATGTGTAAAACTATTGGAATATGTAAGTGTAACTACATGAAAGTAATTTATATTATCCTTTCCTTAATTCTTGATTGTTTAAAAGAAAAACTTGCCAGTTATTTTCCACAGTGAGAATTAGTGCTATTTCTAAAGGGTAATTTAACTGCGAGATTCAATAATATTCTTAATTTTTGTTATAGATATGAGTACTACAACTCCCTTAAGTAGTGGAAAAGATGAAGAATCTGAGAAGAAAGATGAAATGGATGATGACACCATGTTCACCACACTAGGCGAGGAAGATAAGTCAAAACCTTTTGTGGCACCTCGCTGGGCCACTCGAGTGTTTGCTGCTGACTGCTTGTGCCGTGTCATCAATCTGTGTGAGAATGCAGACCAGGCTCACTTTGATCTTGCTATGGCGCGTTCTGCTAAACTACGAAACCCCAAAAGTAAATTTAAATCAGTACTTCTTTACACCAAAATATTTTTACAGGTTTAAGATATTTTAATATTTATCATGCTTAGTCTGTTCTGATTTATTATAAATTGCCTTGTCTTTTACCTTAATTCTTTTTTTTTTGAGATAGAGTCTCCCTTTGTAGTTCAGGCTGGCCCTGAGTTTACTATGTAGCCCAGGCAAGCACTGTGGTATGTGGTACTGATTGCTGGTGGGCATGAGTCATCATGTCCGATATTGTTGTGTGTGGTTACTGGGCCTCAAACCAGGGACCTTGCGTTTTCTAGGCAGTTGCCAGAACCACTGAACTAAATCTCTGGCCTGGGTTTTTTTATTTCTTTAATTTTTTGAGGCATAGTTACTGTGTAGTTCAAATTGAGCTTGAACTTATTATATAGTGTACATTAGCCTCAGACTTGTGGCAATCTACTTGCTTCAGCCTCCTAAATGCTAGGATTACATACCTGCAACTAGAACTGGCATGAGCTGGATTTTAAAGGCAGAAAAAGGTTTCTGGGTTGAAAGATTTGTTTTATCAATTTTTCTATTGTTTTTTTTTTTTTTTTTTTTTTTTTTTTTTTTTTTTTTTGAGACAGGGTCTCACTTTGTAGTTCAGGCCAGCCCTGAGCTCACTAGGGGGCCCAGGCAAGCCACCGCGAACTCAGCAATCCTCTTGTCTCTGCCTCCCGAGTGCTGGGATTACAGGCGTGAGCCACCACGCCCGGCATTGTGGTATGTGGTGTTGATTGTTGGTGGGCGTGAGTCACCACGCCCAGCATTGTATGTGGTTACCAGGGATTGAATTCAGGACCTTGGGCGTGCGAGGCAGGTGCCGGAACCACTGAGCTAACCCTCTGGCCCACAATTTTTCTATTGTTGCTGTAACAGGTGATCGTATATTTAATTTCAAAATAGCACAATTTCCAGGATGGTAGCACATGCCTGTAATCCCAGCACCTGGAAGGCTGAAGCAGGAGGATTGCTGAGAGTTCGAATTCAGCCTGAGCTACATAATAAATTTAATGCCGCCCTGAGTTCAAAGTGAGACCCTGTCTCAAAAATCAATAACAACCCCCTCCCCCATAATAACACAGGTTTATTACCCTGCAGCTCTTTAGGTCACATGTCCAACATGGATTTAGAATCAAGTTGGGCTAGAATCAGGTTATCGATTGAGCTGTGTTCATGTCTGGAGTTTTCTTTTCTTTCCCAGCCTTTATATATTGCCTGTATTTTCTGGACTTGGCTCCCTTTCTCTGTCTCTTTCTCTTTCTAGCCAGCAGTATTAAGTTTCTCTGTGATTGCCTCTTTAGTCATCACAATTCTTTCTTTGACTTCAGCCAGAAAAGGTGCTTTTTGTTAATTTTATTAGATGTCAGACAGTCAAAATTTTGTATCAGTGATGGATTTTACTGTGTTTCTTTAAGTGATACTGTACCATGTTCTGGGATGTAATTTAAGTTTTTTCCTGATTACAAATTTTTATTTTATTTTTCTAGGGGTAGGCAGATATCCTGAAGTCCAAATCTATCCATTGCCTGTTTTGTAAATAACATTTTATTGGAGAACAGCATACTCATTTCTGTACATATTGTGAGTGGCTGCTTTTTTACTGTAAGAACAGAGTTGAGAATTTGTGATAAAAGATGATATTATCTGTGAACCCAAAAAAATTTATTACCTGGTTCTTTGTAGTAAAAGTCTTCTAAACCCTGTTTTAAAAGAATTAGAATTCATTTGGAAAGCCATGCTAATCAATTGTTTTTCTTCTGATGCACTGTAAATCCTGTCATCACCTAAGTTAATACACTGTGTAAAAGTTTATTGCTCACAGGCAGGAACATCCTGCAGCTAGCTTTTTTTTTTTTTTTTTTT
>PVIC010058681.1:0-10301 GCA_004025085.1 Thryonomys swinderianus | reverse complement strand
TTAAACAGACCCTAAACAAAGGGGTGCTTTGACCCTCCAGAACTGTAAGCTTTACTTTGTGGAAACTGAGGGCACAGACTCGTGCTGCACCGTGCCTGGCGCTTCTGTGCTGAAGCCGTGAAGCTCTGGAAGGGAGGGCTGCCGGGGCTGCCTCAAACAGACCCTTTGTCGCGGGCAGCCTAGCAGCTGTCCTGCGTGGACTCAAGTCCGTCTTCCGGAAGCCTGAGACCACGCTCGGCCTGGCCTTGTCTCCTCACCGTGACCGTCCCCAAGGCGGGGTGGCGGACGGCTCACCGTGAGGATCAGGTGCGCAGCTGTCTCTGGGCCCAGGCTGCTGAGGCTCCGGGTGACAGACACGTTGCCCTCAAAGAAGAATCTTTGCCCGGAAGCTGCAGAGCTAACTTCCTGCCTCTGCCGGCCCGAGGACAGCTCCTCCCAGTGTCTCCTTTCTGCTAGTTCCACGTGTGTCTCACTGACGGGTAATAAACCGCATATAAAACCTACAGTAAGGTTCCACCTGTGCGTGTGAAGCCAGGAAAGCGTCAGCGTCACAGAGCACACCGCCCCGAGGCTCCCTCACACCCAGAGGGATTCCGCCTGCCTCCCTCAGACGGCCGCTGGATCTCGCGCTGTCCCTGTAGGCCCACTTGCTTTTGCAAAAGTGCATATAAATTAGATAATGGAGCTGTGCTCTTGCTCCCACTTGGAGAGCTCTCTGTGTGTCCGTGGGGACCAATGGCTCACTACTGTATTTGGGAAAACGTCGAATGGCTATGTGGCCCTTTGTCCACTTACCTTTTCCTTTTTTTAAGGAGCAAAGGTTTATTTTAGCTCACAGACTAGAGATCTCAGTCCATAGTCGTCTGGTCCCAAAACAGTGGCATGGCAGAGGAGACACAGTCCCTGGCAGGGTAGGCAGGATCCGGCAGCAGCGAGAGGAGCCTGGCTACCTCATCCAGGCGCCAAGCCTTTTGGGAGGTGCCACCCACACCCATGGTATAACCCAGAACTGTGTTAAAACAATCAATGGAAGCAGGGTGTGGTGGTATAATACCTATAATCCCAGCACTAGGGAGGCTGAGGCAGGAAGATCACTGAGTTGGAGGCCAGCCTCGGCTACATGGTGAATTCAATGCCAGCCTGAACTACATATCAAGATACTTTCTCTCTCCCTCTCTCTCTCAAAAAAGAAAAGAAAAGAAAAGAAAAGATAAAGAAAGAAAGAAAAATCAGAGGACTAATTTAGTACCTCTGGAACTTTTTTTTTTTTTTTTGAGACAGGGTCTCGCTTTGTAGTTCAGGCTGGCCCTGAGCTCACTATGTAGCCTAGGCAAACCTCGAACTCAGCAATCCTCCTGTCTCTGCCTCCCGAGTGCTGGGATTACAGGCATGAGCCACCAGGCCCGGGACGGTGGTATGTAGTATTGATTGCTGGTGGGCGTGAGTCTCCACGCCCAGCATTGTATGTGGTTACCAGGGATCGAACTCAGGACCTTGCGCTTGCGAGGCAGGCACCGAAACCACTGAGCTAACCCTCTGGCCCTGTCCCATAGCCTTTTAAAGGACCTTTGGAACAATTACGCAAAAAGCCCAGGGATGTTTGTGCACGAGTTTGTGCACGCATGTGCCATCACTCCTCGGGGCAAGGGCAGAGGAAATGCATGATAGAGGCGTCACTGCACCCCTCAACCTTTTCCAAATTGTTTCCCAAGTGGCTGTCCCAAGTTCATGTCCTTCCACATGTCTGGTAGCCCGATACTGGGGATCTTTGTAGTTGTACCCCTTAAACTGGGGCACAGAGCCATCATATTGCAGCGCTAGCTTACCCTTTCCTAATGATAATGCTGCTCAGTATCTTTTTCTTGTTTATTTTCATGTATGTATTTATTTACTTTGAGACAGGGTCTCGCCTTGTAGTTCAGGCTGGCCCTGAGCTCACTATGTAACCCAGGCAAGCCTGGAACTCAGCAATCCTCCTGGCTCTGCCTCCCGAGTGCTGGGATGACAGGCGTGAGCCACCATGCCCGGCTTTTCATTATTTGCCATCTCTATACTTTGTCATGAAGTACATATTCAGTTTTTTTTTTAATTTGTCATTGGGCTGTCGATTTCTATTACTCAGCTTCATACTTTGGATATGTGTCTTTCACCTTTTGCACTCTCATGTATGTACGGTCTCTACCCCTGTGCAGATAACTCATGATTGCCATACACCCTCACAGTGGGACCTTTCTTATCTCTGGTACTAGTTCCTCTCAAAGCTGCCTCTTCTGACACCAGCAGACACCCAGTTTTCCTGGACTAAAGCATAATGTATTGTCCCTTCTTTTACTTCCAAACATTTTTCTGTCTGTGTTTGCCATGTGTTTATTTCATGCAGCACAGAGTTGGTCTTGGTTTTGGCCTAATCTGATATCTATTTATTGACTGTGATATTTAGGACATTTACACTTAGTGGGTTATTGCCCTGGGTGTGTGGAAACCGCTGGACTGCCCGTTTCTAATGGGTCCCTTTGTTCATGTTGTTTTCCCAGTTTACTGTTCTTGTGTTTTCTTCCGGACTGGATGCTTTTTTATGGCTCCATTTTACTTCTTGTGTGGCACAGAAATAATGATGCTGCCTATGAATTCTGAGATGTCACTGTTAACTTTATGTCCATGTATTTCACTTGTTTGCTTGTGCTTTCTTAGACTCCATGGAATATATTTTAACCCATCACAGACAAACACACATGGTGTGGGCCCTCTACGTGCCCTGCAAGAATTTTCCCATCATGCCAGCCATTTCCCTCCAGCTTGGTTTCTCAGCTATAGCCGGCACACATTCTATTTCTATGGATGTTAGAAACCTCACGACATATTGTAATATTTTTGTTTATGCATCAATGTGCAGAACTGTTTTTAAGTGGTAAAAGCATCTTGTTTGCTTCTAAAAGTACTTCTCACTGCCAAAAGCCTTCTTTTCCCCGTGCTGATCCACCCAGAAAGCACCTGCTGTTTCCTGTCTGCCTGAGGAAGCTCTTTGACACTGTGCAGGAGACAGAGCCCTGTGGCCTCGTGTCCGACAGCCTCACCTCTGGACGGCAGTTTGCTGGGGACAGAATTCCACCCTGACAGCGTCTTGCCCTAGGGCTCTGAAGATGCTGACTGGTTATTTTGTCAGTTACACGGTTTCTTATGAGAAGTCTGTTCTCATTTTTACCTTTCTTCCCCTCTGTGTAAGATTTGCTCCTTTATCGTGATTTTTACATTTGTGATGTTCTTTGCTATAGCTTCTCTCCTGTTTCCTGTGCTTTGAGCATTTTCAGCTTCTGATATGGACAGGATTTGTCCTTTCATCAAATCTGAAGAATTTCTAGTGACCTCTACTCTTTCCCCTTCGGAGGGTCCAGTCCATGTCTCTTCACAGCCCGCACCGCCCCCCATGCATACACATGCACTGAGAATCTTCATCCATGTTTTGTAAGGGGGGGGGTTTCTGTTTATTTTCCTTACGATGGACGTGGCTCTAGCCTCTCCCCTGATACCCTGTCACTATTCATGTCCATGGCGTCCTTCGCTGGGCCTGGTGGAGCTTTTGCTCCCAGAGTCAAGGTTCGGCTGTTTGCTTCTCCCTCTGTCCCTGCACTTCTGGGTGCTCAGAACCCCACTCCAGCAGGGCACCTGGTCCCGCCCGCTCTGCAGGTCCGCATGTCTGCTGCAAAGGTTTCTGTCTGCCTTACATGTCACACCTTCCTGCTGGGACCCTTGGCTGCCAGACCCTGGAGGCTTTCCTTGCTTGGTGGCACAGACTATGTGTTTGTCGAACAGCCTTCGCCTCAATGCTGACACAGTTGTCTTATTTGGGAGACGAACCATTATTTTAAGATCGGATTGATCCTTGTTTTCGGTGAATTTCTCCACCCCACACAGACCAGACCCTTCTGTGTCCTCCACTCTGCGGTCAGGAGGTGTCAGTCTGGGCCAGACCTCCTACTGCCCACTGTGGGCATCGAACCCTCCGGTAGCGGCTCCCGGCCCAGGCACTGTCCTCAGTCCTGAACAATCTGCGTGCTCAGGGCCCTCTCCAGCTCTCTTAGCAGGCACCCTTGATCTCTCCTGTGACCTGTGTCCCCCCAACTCCTTCTGTCCACCTCAGAGGGACCGCAGTGTCCACTCAGCCCATGTCTGTTCCGGGACTTGGCAAACTGGCAGAAGGATAGCTGGGCATCTTCAGAGCTCACCTTCTGTCCTCTCCAGCCCCAGGACACCTGTGTCTGTCTCCTGGTGTCTGGTGTGGAGCGCACTGTCCCATATCTGGTGCCCATCTTCTACTGAGCCAGAAGGCAAAGATAGGCCTCACGCCTCTATCCTGGACAGAAGCAGAAATCCATCTGTGCCCAACTGGGCATCAGCTACTGCAGTTCGTTGGCCTAGAAGTTCCTCTGTCATCACGCAGCCCCGCCCCGTCCCGCCCGCTAAGCAGACCAGCATGTGGCCCGGGCCAGGCGATGTCGGAGGGTACACAGAAGGTGTGCAAAGTGCCCGAGTGGAAACTTCCTGTCGAGGGGGATGCCGGCTCTGCAGGTCAGAGGCATGAAGGGCAGTGACGAGGGAGGAGCCGAGAGCTGGGGGGCAGCGACTGTCCCCCAGGGGAGGAGGGTTAGTTTTCGGGAAGGAAGCGGGCAGTTTGTCTCCAGAAAGACAAGGAGAGAAGGAAGGATGGAAAGGAAGGAGGGAGGGAGGAAGAGAAGAAAAGAAAGGGAAGGAAAACGGAAGGAAAAGAGAACAAAGGAGAAGAACGAGGCAAAGGAAAGAAGAGGAAATACCCAAGAAAACAGCTGCGTGCGGCCCGACGCTGGCCCCAGGAGGAGGCGCGGGGGGAGCCCGTGAGCGGCGGCCCGCCCACCCCTGGGGTGCGAGGCCGCTCAGACTCGGGGACGGTCCGCAGCCCGGGGCAGCTGCCTTTTCCCAGTCAGGAAGGAAGAAAAGGGACAGGAAGGAAGGAGGAGCACGAGGGAGACAGGGAGGAGGCCCGCAGGGCCGGCAGGCCGGGGCGGCCTCGTCCTGGAGAGCCGCGTCCCCGGAGCGCTCGCGTGCTGGGCCCCGGCTCCTCTGGGCGTGGGCGCAGGAGCGGCCGCGGAGCCCGGCCCGTCGGGATGCCGCCGGCGAGTTCGGCCACAGCGGCGACGTGTGTCCCGTGTCCACGTCGTCACTGATTCCGTGGCGCAAGCTGACCTCTGCACGTGGGGGACCCTGCTCGGACCTCCCGCTCTGCACGCCGGGCCCACGGCTGCCCGAGACAGGGCAGGACTCCCTTCCATCCCTGTGGTGGGAGCTGCTGGCTCCCCTGGCATCGGGGGTAGCTGCGGGGCAGGGACTCGCCCCGCCACGGCAGCGGGAGCGCGGGCGCGGGCGCGGGCGCAGGGAGCGCTGTGGGAGGAGCCCTGGCACGCACGCGCACTCCCCTGCACGCATGCGCACTCCCCTGCACGCATGCGCACCCTCCGGCCCACGCTGACGCCCCCGGCGCGCCGGGCTCTGCGTCTGCGGCTCCGCGCTGGGCCCGGCTCTGAGCGTCCCAGAGCCCGGCTGCCATCACGGGGCCCGTCGTTCGCTGCCAGTCACAGAGCCTGTGTGATTCAGTGAGAACACAATGAGCCGGTGCTGGCTGGTTTTTCCAAAGCTGAAATTCAAAAGACAGCCGCAGCAGTCAAATCACACCAGCTGACGAAGGGCGGAGGAAAACGGAGGCCGTGGGGCGGCCTGGCCAAGGGGTTCCCGCGCTCCTCTGAGTTTATTCTTCTGGTTCTGCCCCAGGACACCCTGGAAGGTATGATTTTTCCTTGGTTCCTCTTTTAAAATTTTTGTTCCATTTGTTAATTGGGATTTAATCAAAGTGTGCTGTAAACACTGCATCCAAGCTTCCCTTAATCAAGCTTGGCATTCAGGGTTCAAACACCAAACTCCTACAATTGTGCTCTCACTGGAACGCTTTCTGGCCCATTCCATTTTCTGTTTTTCCCCATTGGTTTTCGAAAATAGGAGTGGAAAGTGCTAAGGGAGTGTTTCAGAACTCAGAGGTTCTTTTGTGGTTTTCCTAAGTCCTTAAAACAAGAAAAGGAACGAGCAGCAGCCCCCTCCGGCCTGCGCCCACCTCCGGCCGGGCTGCCTGCGCCCGGGGAGACCAGAGCCGCCCGCGCTGGCCGGCGTCCAGGGTATTAATAGCCGCGTGACGGGTCTGCACGTTCCACCGGCCTCACCGCGGGACGGAATGTGAAGCCGCGGGAGCTGCGGCACGGAAAGTATGCGTCTGCCCGGCCGGCCGCGCTTTCTCCTTTTCAGGCCGTCTGTCCTCGCCCGGCCCTCGCGTGAGCCCCGTCCTGGTGCTGAGGCAGAAATGACTTCATGGAGTCTGTCTGCTGACCCCGCGGCTGGAGGAGGGTGGAGTGCGGAGGTGCCTCCCGCGGGCGGACGGGCCGGGGACAGCGTGGGCACCAGGTGCCGGCTGGACCCGGGCGCGCTGCGGACCGCTGCCCCGAGGAGCCGCCCTGCGGTCCCCTCACAGAGCACGTCACACGGGCCCCCGGAGGAGCCGCCGCGCCAGCACTGTGAAGGGGCCAGCAGGCTCATTCCCCGCGATCGCACAACCCTGTGTTCCTTAACTGTTTGTTTGGAGGGAGAGCTTTTATTCTGTTACGTCTTGTGTGGAAATATTTCCCCGGACCTCTGAGCAGAATGGTTTGTCATCAGCTGATGCCTCCTTCTGCCAAATTCCCAGCAGCCTCTGGGGCCGTGGAGAGCCATTCCTCCGCCGTCTGACCACTCATCCCTGATTGTCTCCGAGCTACCTGTTTTCCTAACAAGACCATCCTCTTCTGGGCAGTTGGACGGCCCTGTCCTTGTGACCTGGACCTTGGGTGACCCACTTGTGCTGCTGTGACCTGGGTCTGGTGCAGGCTCGTGTGTCCCAATGGGCCGACAGGTGGCGTCCAGGGCCTGGCTCTCCCTCTGGAGTTTATTCTTAGGGACTTGCATGTTTTGGGGGTTCTTTCTTCCTTGGCATAGAAGCAGGGGAATTACTACAGACAGACCAACACATCACAGTTTAATCTGGAAACAGATTTTCCATGCAAATGGTGATCAAAATCTATGGTAAAGGTTTAAAGATTTATGACAATGAAAGACACATTGCTCTGAATCCCGAGGACCCTCCCCTCATTCTGAACGTCTCATCCCCCTGTCCTGGCCACTTTCCACAGTAGTTCCGGGTCCTCTTTCCTGTGTGTGCTTATGAGATGTTATCAAAAATGTGGTGACTGCTGCTGCCAAGCACCATCCAATAGAAAAGCAGTTCAGAGAAACATGAGGCTGTGTCCTTGTCCTCTGTGGTCACGAGGTCTGGCATCACGTGACTTCTGACTCTTACTGAAGTCAAAATGACCATGTTTGGTGATGACTCAGGTGTCAAGAAAGGCACAACAATGTGTCCAGCAGCTCGTGGTAAAGAGGGCTCCAGGGCCCCAGGGCCCCAGGGCTGTGTCAGGGAGGTGTGTGCGCAGAGGGGAGCGTTCTGAGGTAGTCACGGTAATGCGCCCTTTACTGTAACACGTTTGTAAATCTTCCCCTTTTCCATCACACTTTGGCTCTTATGTTAAGTGTGGGTTGTTGGGACTGTGTGGGTCTGCAGGACTTCCGGGCCTTCTCCGCTGCTTTGATTCCCCAGTTCTCCATGGTTTTATGGAAACCTGTGCACTGGCTCCTCAAATGCCCACCCAGGCTGCGGCAGCCTCTGGCTCGAGCCACGTCCGGGCCCCGTGCGTCCTCCTCACCTGCCGAGGCTGTGCCGCGAATCTCCTTTTGAACCCTGCTTGCATCTCGGGAAAGACACCACTCTGACTTCCTCTGTGTTCATCGTGCCCGTCCAGGCAAGGTCAGGCCCGGGAGTCGTCAGGCAGGAGCTTTGCCAACCTCGCGGCATCTTTGTTTCCACCGTCTGAGCCCACCCCCCCCCAGCTGTCTGTGGTGTCAGCCGAGCCTGGAGCTTCCTGCTCGTTTGCTGTGGAAAGTCGGAGATGCTCTTGACGCTGCCTGTGGCCCTTCGGGTGGGTCTTCTCCGCGAGGGGACCGCTTCTCCCCTCCCTTCGAGGACGACTCTGCCTTCAGACTCATTGGGGCTGGAGCAGTCTTTCGGCAGTGTCCCTGCTCAGCTGGGGTGAGAGCAGAGCCCGCCTCCTAGTCGTGAGGACCTTGTACCCGGCGAGTCCTCGCTCTCTCTGGGAGGCACAGCGGGGAGACACAGGGCACATGTGCCAGGCACGGGTCTCAGCCCCGAGGAGGGTGGCCGCTCTTCACCGTAGACACGAACCAAGACCAACAGGAATGGAATTGGGGCCAGAGGAGCAGAGGAGGGAGGCGGCCAGGGAGGGCCGGACAGGGAACAAGCTGGGTTCTGTTCCTGCTCCAGCGTCCCGGGTGCCGTGAGGCGCACGTACCACAAACGTGCAGGCACCGAACGGGAGGCCGGGGCCCTGACTCACCCCGTGTGCCATGAAGCGCCGACACGCTGGGCCTGCGGCTCAGGGGTCTCCCGCGGACCGGACGAGCTCAGTGTTCGTTCTTAGCGCTACCCGAGGGCTTCGGAGCCACTTGAAAGAGGAGGAGCCATTATTCCTCCACACTCAGAGAATCGCATCGCTAAGTAACAAGCAATAGCGATGCCGAGCAGAACGAAGGAAAGGAGAGCGGTCCCAGGTCGCAAACTGCCTTCATGACCCTTCGCCGCGCTCGTCTTTCTAGAACCTTACTGTCCTCGTGCACACATGAGGCACGTGAAGACGCACACTCCGGGGGCACCGGGCTCGGACAGGACGCGTCTGAAGTCACCATGTCCCCTCCCCGCCCTCCCTTTCCTCCTCCGTGTCTCGGTCCCTTGCCCCTTTGGAAAGGGTCATCTCCCTACTCTCTTTTGTCTATCTTTTACTTCCCCTTTTATTTATATTTTTCTGTTTCTCTTACAACAGAAACCATGCGATATTTAGGCTTGTGTGTCCAATTTATTTCAGTTAACGTCGTGCTCTCGAGATACATCCATTTTCCTACAGATGCCTCAAGTGCACCCCACTGTGTGGCAGCATACAGCTGCACTGTGCGTCCATACCATGGTTCTGTGTCCACTCACCCCCGACGGGCACGCAGGCTGCTTCTGAGCTGTGCTGTTACATGCGTGGTATGCACGAGGCACCGCAGCGCGAGGGCTTTGACTGCGGGGACGATGCCTGGTGGCGAGGGAGTACCAGCTGCTGTATCTGAGGGTGCGCTCACCAAGCTCCATGTGGACTGGAATTTCTGCTCTGCACATCTCGGTCCCCGGGGCAGCTGCCCAGCCCGAACCCAAGTCCTCTGCACCCACTGGGCCTCTTCATCTTCCCTTCCTTCCTTCTTTCTGAAAAAATATTCAAGTTGCATCATCTTTTTGCAAGTTAAAATCTCTCCTCAGAAACATCCTCGTCTTCTTAATATGAGCTTTCCATCGACCATCCTCCTTAATTCCTTCTCGATGTCTTATTTCCTGTCTATTATCTAGTTGGACGACATTTTCAGCCCTTAATATTTCCTGTATTCTGCATGGGAGCTGTGCTCGTACGTGTTCTCGCTCGTGCAGGCAGAGGCCCGCTGTTAGCGGAAGCCCCGCTTCCCAGCCAACAGGCGGCCTCTGCCCAGGGCGTGAACCTGAGGCCTGGTGCCCAGGTCCGTGTGCCAGGGGTGGCTGTCCTTTGCTCAGCCTGCCCTCCCCTCCACCTCCCTCCCTCCCTTCCTTCCTTCTTCCCTCCCTCCCTCTCTTCTTTCCTTCTGTCCATCCTTCTTTCCTCCCTCCCTCTCTCCCTTCCTTCCTTCTTTCCTTCCTCTGCATCTCCCTCCTGCAGTGAGGACTTCGTTCTGCACAACCTCCACGTGAACCTCAGACATTTCCTCAGTGCCACATCCGGCGGAGAGGGCCAGCCTCGAACTAGGGGCACTGGGCTGTCAGCAGAGCTGCCCACTCCAGTGGGCACACCATGCCCTGTGCTGCAGCAGCGACCAAGATGAGCTTCTCGGTACCCAGGAGGTGGTCAGTAGTGTCACCTGAATGTGGTTCGTTTGTATCTGCATTTCATTTGAGGCTGCACTTTTTAAAGTAAAGCAAACAAGAATATGGACCGCAAATCCGGTCCTCATCCCACACAGTGTGGGCGCTCCGGCCGGTGTTTATTACTAGCTTTCCCAGGAGTAGACGGCATCCACCCAGAGGATTCCTGCCTTCCGGGGGCCTCCAGGTCCCC
>PVIC010058680.1:0-10303 GCA_004025085.1 Thryonomys swinderianus | reverse complement strand
TTGCTGAGTTTGCGGCGGCTTGCCTGGGCACCATAGTGAGCTCAGGGCCAGCCTGAACTACAAAGCGAGACCCTGTCTCCAAAAAGCAAAAAAAAAAAAAAAAAGAAGAAGTACAATGTCAGCTGTGGATTTTACAGGTGTTTTTGTAGGATGTTGGAATTTTTCAAGCACTTTTTCTGTACAAACAGATATGATCCTGATTTTCTTTTTTAGTCTATTAATGTTGTTTATAATATTACCCGAATTTTTAAAATATATCAGCTCAGTTTTCCATTCTTAGAACCCAACTTGGTCACATGGTATATAGTTTTCTTTATATACTGCTGGATTCTATTTGCTCAATTTTTCTTTCAAATATTTATGCCTATATTTATGAGGGATATTGATCTGTGGCTTGTGTGTATACATGCATGCATGTGGTGCGTGTGTATGTTGTATTCTTGTGGTTTTGATATATTCTGAGCATTCTAGGAGACAAGGCAGGAAGATGACAAATTCAAGCCCAGCTTGGGCAACTTAGTGATTTGGGAGACCCTGTCTGGAAATAAAAAAGGGCTGAAGATTTAGCTTACTGTGAAAGTTCTAAGTTCAATCCGCAGGCGGAAAAAGGAAAACAGTGCACTAGGAAAGACACTCATCTCTTCTGCTTCCTGAAAGAGATTTATAGACTTTCATTATTTATATGGTTGGTACTATTTTTGTGAAATACTCTAGGCTTTAAGATTTCTTTTTATCTCTCTTTCAAAGAGTTCATAAATTATTAATTCTACTTCCTTAGTAGTTACAAGGCATTTCCAGTTTGCTTGTATCATTTTAGGACAAATGTGATAACTTTTGTTTTTCGATGAATAGGTCCATTTCACCCAAACTGTCAGATGTATCTGGGGCAGAATTGCTTCCATCCTCTTCTCTGGCTCCTCTCCATGTCTGCAGGATGTATAGTGGCATGTTCTCATTCTTTTCATTTCTGTCTGATATTAGTGACCCACCCCCATTTTGCCAGAACTGTCAATTTATCAGTCTTTTCCAAGACATTTTGCTCCATTTACTTTTTCCTGTTTTAATTTAACTAATTTCTGTTCTTTTCCTGTGTCCTTTCTGCTTACTTTATTTTGCTCTTTTCTCATATCTTGACGTGAAGGCTTACGCTATTGATTTGAGGCTTCCTCATTCACCTCAGCTTTTTAAACTTTTGTTTCATTTTTTTTTTTAATTGAGAAGATTCCTTCATGATCCCCCTTCAACTAATATGGAAGAAGAAACTTTTCAAGTATATGTATAAATGCATGAAGCATACGTGTACTCAAGTACATGTGTTCTGTGTGAAGTTCAGGACTTTCCTGGGGGTGTGAACACTCAGAGGGTTTACACTCTACCCTAGGTGAAGTAGTACTATGATCCCCTGAGGTTTGAACCACTTCTGTGTATCAAGAGGGACGAGGAGGCAAGACCGCACTGCTCTCCACACTGCAGGTTGCCAGGTAATCCTCCAGGAGAGGGGCCTTCCAAACAGGAACCTGTGGGATCCATTCAGTTTTCTGCCAATCAGCCCAAGATGACCCAAAGCTGAGAGCGGCAAGGTCGAGGGTGCGAGGAACCCCTCCTCCTTCTCCCCTCCTGAGTCAACCTCCAAAGCCTTCGAACAGAACGACGAATTCCACTGGACCAAAGTATCCTGGCAGAGTTTTGGCAACCGGGGTCAAATCACAGCTCTTCCTGGGAAGAAAGGGATGGCATTGGCATTGTTCTCCTGGGGATGCTCTGAAGAGGGGAGCGTGGTTTTTAAAGCTCCTCCAAGAGTCCTGGGGCGATGAGCACCAGGTCACCGTTTGCTGGTAAAAGCTCTCATTGTCCCACCAAAACTTCAGGCGTTCTTCTTGCCATAAATAGCCTTTGATGTCGAAAGAATGAGGAAATAGGCAATTGCTATTTACATCCATCTCCACCCTCTCACACTACCAAGTAACCCATTTGGTAGCCAAGAAAGAGCAAAGTGATTCAGAAACACTGCGGGCTGTTGTTCAAACTCCCAGCGGGCCCAGCAGGACGAGGACGAACCTGTCAAAGCAAAACCCTGACAGGTGCTCACTCGACCTCTCCGTGGGCTGCCTGCTGTTGAGTGAATGAATTTCATTTCTCTGGCACTGCTTGCCCGTGAACGGTCTGTAAAAGGTGAGAGCTGCTCCCATAAACCAGCCCCCACCACGACTTCCCAGGTTGGGGTCCACAAAGATGGGAAGACTTTTTGATTAATTTGATATAAAGCTTGAAGTGTTTGGGCGATTCAGCTGCAAGCCTCGACGCAAACCTGCAAGTAACTCTGCTCAGCAAAACAGTATAGAGTGATCTGGATCGCCTCCACGCAGCGTTGCTTCTTCCCGCCTTTCCCCACTTTCCCAAACCGCCTTTGAAGGAAACACTGGCGCATGCGCAAACCCGCGGCTCCGCCTCCTTCCCACCTGAGCACGGGTTCTGTCTGGTCCCACTCCTCTGAAGACCCCGATCCCCACTGACTGTAAACCCGACTCCCAGTGCCAGTCCTAAAGTGACTCTGCATTTAACAACCTTAACTGACCTGCGTCCTCCTAGGGTGCAGTGCAGATAACAATGACCCATTTGCTGTGACGCAGCCTGACCGAGTAAAGTCGCCAGCTGGTTGCTAGCGACAATAATTGAGAGATTTCCTCTGCTCCTTTCATGTGGTGGCTAAACAGCCCGTTCCCCAGCGGTTTCCCTAGGAAGGGGCTGAGCGCAGGGCAGGGACAAGAAGCGGCATCAGGGTTAGGTCGGTTGCTGTGTGGGCTGCGAGTTCCCGTTTCTGCGCCTGCTTTTCTGGTTTGCGTCACCGAAGAGCCGGGCCGAGCCGGCGCTGTGCTGCGCGTCGCGGGCGCGGGGGGGGGGGGGTGCTCCTTTTCTGTCGCCAGCACAGCGGGGCCTTTCCCTCCGCGAGTTCGTCTGTTTAAACGGCTACCGCTTCTTTCCCGTAACTGGAGGAATCTAAGGGGCTCTATCCACAAAATAACTGCCTGTACCACTGTCTTGAAGCGTTCCTCCACGCTAATAAATAAATTTAGGGAAAATACTCAGTATCCCTGGCCAACAGGGAAATGCCAACTGAATCTCCACTCAAGATATAGATAGACGACAGACAGACAGACAGATAGATCTATGGTCAAGATATATATATATATATATATATATATATATACACACATATATATGTATATATATATATACACACACACATATATGTGTAAACATGTCCAGCATACCATCTAACAGGTAAGGATATGGAGAAAAAAAGAAACTCATAAGCCATGTGGGTGGGAATGTGAATTAGTACATCCACTGTGGAGAACAGTACTGAATTTCTTCAAAAAACCAAAAATAGATTTCGTCTATGATTCAGCTTTCCCACTTTCAGATGTACATCCTAAGGAAATGAGTTGACATATCCAAGAGATACTTGCATGACCTTGTCTACTGAAGCTCTATTCCAATAGCTAAGATATGAAGCCAGCCTAGAATACCCAACCACAGATGAATGGATAAAGAAAATGCAGCACATGAACCCAATGACGTGTCAGTCAGCTATTAAAAAAAAAAAAGAAGAATGAAATTCTGTGATCTGCAGCAAAATGAACAGAACGAGAGGACGACATGTCCAGTGAAAGTAAAGCAAACATGACAGGTGCTGCATGTTCTCTCTCATATGTGGAAATCAAAGAGTCAACCTGAAAGTACAAAGTGATTACTAAGAACAGGAAAGGGCAATTGAGCTTAGTCAGCACACATGTACGCGTGCACAGAAATACTGCACTGAGCCCTGTTAGTAAGTGCAACGAATACATATTGATGAAGTAATGATAGAGAGCTAACCCTGCTCAATTGTCTACTTACTATGAGACTTTATTTTGAGAGGTTATCCTTCCAGGGAAGTACCACCACCGCCCAGATAATAGAG
Organism: Thryonomys swinderianus; assembly: GCA_004025085.1. Classification (NCBI taxonomy): domain Eukaryota; kingdom Metazoa; phylum Chordata; class Mammalia; order Rodentia; family Thryonomyidae; genus Thryonomys; species Thryonomys swinderianus. The sequence continues at coordinate 6,339 of PVIC010058680.1, read as the reverse complement.
TGATGGTGTGTGCTGAAGACAAACTTTTGTTAATATTTTGTTTTTAATTTAAACTTGCTGCCTGACATGAATTCTTTAGAGGTGATTTTGGTTCACTCAGATGGGGGAGAAGGATTTTTTTTTTCCTTTTTGAGACAGGGTCTCGCTTTGTAGTTCAGGCTGGCTCTGAGCTCACTATGTAGCCCAGGCAAGCCTCGAACTCAGCAATCCTCCTGCCTCTGCCTCCCGAGTGCTGGGATTACAGGTGTGAGCCACCATGCCTGGCAGGAGAAGGATTTTTTTATGCTGCTACGCAGGGGTTGAAAAAGAAAAGATCACTTCCTCTAGGGGGTTTGATCTCCATTCAGTCCTCAGTCAGGGGCAGAGGGGTAAAGATTTCACTTACATAAGAGCTGCCTTTGGCTGAGTTTAACTTTTGGATATTAAAACTTTTTATATATTTTTCATCGCAAGGGCTCAGGACCCACCCCTGAGCACATGATTAAACACATGATAAAACAACCCACATCATAAAGCAAGGAATAAAATGAAAAGTTACCCCTTACACACCACCCAACTACGCTCTCCCAAATGTACAGTCTTTTAGAAATCTCCTTCACAGACCAATAACCATTAGCAACTTTAATGAAATACAACTCATACCTTGCCACTTAAAGTTTATAACCCAGTGGTGCAGAATGTGTACACAGAGTGGTACAGCCATCACCAGGAGGTTGTAGGATAATTTTCATCATCTTCCAAAGAAACCGAGCTCCCATGACAGACTCCCCATTCCCTCTTAACTCAGTCACCTCCCAGCCTTGGGCAGCCACTGGCCCACCTCTTGTCTTAACACGTGACCTTATTTTGCACATTTCAAGTACTCTTGGGCTTCCGTATTCAAGGGGGCCTACACAGGCAAGTGACTTCAAACTGAACAGAGCAGAAAAATAAATGAATATTCACCCAACATCTACAGACTTTTTCTTATCACTCTTCCCTAAACCACATAGCAGAACACCTACTTATGTTCTATTCATATTGTCTTAGATATTATAAGTATTGTAGGGTTGGTATTCAAGTACACACAAGGATGTTTCAAGGTGATATACAGATTGTGTACCATTTTATACAATTTTACATAAGGAACTTGGACATTGGCCGATTTAAGGATCTCAAGGACGTGCTGGAACCAGTCTGCCATGGGCATCAAGGGACAGCTGTAAACGGAATCCTCTTCTGTGACAGTGCTATACATGTGTTAACACCAACAGCCATTCTACCTCACTTGTTTATTTCACTTGATAAAATGTCACAGTGATATCACCACGTGGTCACATATATGCCATTTTGTGGATTTTAATACCTTATGGATAAACTTGGCTTCTGTTTGATAATTCCCTTCTGTCAGATAATTCCCTCTCTCAGTCCCATGGGCAGTATTGTAACTAAATAGATTTTACTGAACTTTTTCAAATGTAAACACGGTAAATGTCCACAGTGAAACAGCAAGTGAAAGGGCATGTGCAGTTACAGCTGTGACACCCAGAATCACCATAGAGAAAGTCAACACACTGAAATCTCCTGAGGAACCGGACACATAAAGGCAGAGAAGACCACGAACCTAGGGGGAAATGAAAAATTGCCAACGCTCAGAAGAATTGATGTATGGAGGATTTTCAGGTCCTGTGCCCTGCCGATCCCTGCTAGGGTTTGGGATGACGACCCAACTTGCTGCAGAAAGGCGGAGAGCAAGATAGGGGAGGTGAGGGCTGGGGTGGGCAGACAAGCAAGAGAGAGAAAGCAGGGTGCTCACTGACTTCCTGGGATACGGCCTCCTCCCTTGCTGTGAAGGTCCTTTAGCTAAACTCTTGCCTTCGGCAGCAACCCTGGGGTTCAGAGGCACCCTCTGGGGTCCTCCTGGTTAGTGTCTGCTCCTTATTTCAACAATATATGTGTCATTTCAACACTGATCAGTACTGCTGTTCTCCAACATCATGGGGATGTCCTGCCTTCAGTTCTGCTCTGACACTAGCTCCCCAGAGTTAGAAGGACCCCACAGGTGAAGGCCAGCCCCACGGAACTGTCCCCACTGCAGGCAACCGTTCCCATTTCTGCCCAGGCAGCCACTGACCCACAGCCATGAGTCCACAGGACCCCCACCCTGGAAGTTCAGTGATCTGCCCAAAAGAGCACAGATCTCAAGGGGACTTTTACTCGTTAGAAAAATGGTTTACGACAAGGGATACAACTCTGGACAGCCCTGTGAAGAGAAGCACAAGACAATGTGTGGGAGAGCAATGCAGGGCTCCCTTGGTGCCCTGGGCTCCTCTAAACTCACCCACCCCCAGCTCTCCAAAGTGGGAAGTGGGGGTTTTCCTGGGGTGGTTACACTAGCCTAAGTGGTGACATCAGTGGAGATTGATCTCTCCCACCCCAGGCAGTGGGGGGAACCTCACAGTTTCAACTCTCTAATTCCACATTTTGTTGCTCTAGTCACCAGTTCTATTCCAAAGCTAGTGGGGACCCAGCCCAGTAACCCCAAAGGCCAGTTATTCATTTCTTAGGAAACCTCATCACCCTAGGGTACGTCTTTCTGGATCAGACACATTCCCACCCCTCCAGCACACACAGACACACATACCTGCAATACACTCTAAACATACCACATACTACATAGATCATATATCACATATCACACCATATCATACACATGCATCACATACATACATACATACATTTCCCAAACCACTTACACCATGCATATGCACCCACCACACATGCAAATCACATACAGAGCATACACCATATACTTGTAACACATACAAATATGACAATGCCACACAAATACACATTACACATACCATACACACATATACCACACACACACACACAAACACATACTATTCACTAGTTATGTTTCTGAGTGGTGAAAACATCCTTCCAATATACGAAATGGAGAAGAATAATTCCTAGACTCCCCCGTGGGCCTGGCTAACCTTGAGCACAGAGACAAGGGACAGAGTAGGCGTGTGATGTAGGGACAAAGCGATGTGGTCTCTCGGATTTGGTACACGTCTTTGCCACCATTGGTATTCTTTAGAGGCTTCTGGCAATGAGCCAAAGGCTTCCCTTAGGTCCAGACAAGGTTGTTGCACAAAAAGTCAAGTTTCATTTGGCAAATCTGTACTTGGATCAATATTTTAAAGCTGTCTCTTCCCGGTCCTATGTAGAGCAAGCCAGCAGAGAGGAAGTGGCTTGCAGGTGTCTATCGAGCTGCAGACAGAGTGACCACAAGACTCAAGACCTCAGCATCTCCCAAGGCTCATTTCTACCATAGCCACACTGTGGAAAGTTCGGTTCTTTCCCTGGGACCACCTTATCATCAATCAGCGTTCTCCAAAGAAACAGAATCTTTCCAAGGAGATACATACTCACGCACACACACACACACACACACACAGAGTCACTACAGGGGACTGGCTCACACAGTTATGGAAATACACAAACACACAATCAGTATAACAGGTGCCTCAGCTTTGGTATGAAGCCATCTATGCTGGTGTAGACAAAACGGGGGGATGTGACCTGTTCTCTTCCAAAAAGGTCTATCCAGGCCTTCAATCAGCTGACTGATCAGGTAAGGTCCACGCTCTCTGAGAAGGATCGTGAGCTTTACTAAGTCTATGAGTTCGAATGTTTGTCCCATCTAAAAGCAGCCTCACAGACATATCCAGTAGAATGCTTGACGAAACGTCTGGAAGGCTATGACGCAGGCTGGTTGACGGAATCAACCATCACGCCCACCAGATCTCCCCGGAGAAGGGCAGGCCTCTTTCCCTTCCTACCTGGCACTGGGTGATTACCGAGCTCTTCCGACTTTCACCTGCTGGCGCACCCTCCCTCGAGTGTGGCACCGAGGATGACAGAAGGAGACTTCCCAATTTCAGTTCCTCCTGCGCTCTTCACCTGGCACTGTTGCGCTAAGCTCGTTTTTCTCATAAACCAGGGGCTAAGAAAGGGGGACTTTATTCACCAGAGCTGTAGGCTTTAGTGAAGCACCCAGCGTCTCAGACACAGGAGGGCAGGTAAGGCTGGGGCTCTCGGCCAGTGGGAGGGAGGCCTGTGCGTGGGGAGAAACTTTGGGGGAAAGAAATCTCATCAAAAGAGGGCTAACCCTTAGGGCACCTTGGTGAGGCCATGGGGCAGATCTGTGGGCATTGCCAGCGGCCGTGATCCCCGTGTTCTGCCAGATCCCAGGCTTTCCCTGAGCATGGGACTAAGCGTACTGGCCCAAACCAACTTCAGCCCACACCCGAGCCGGGCATGTGTCGAGTGAGAAGCAGCTAATTGGACTGACTCAGTGCACAGCTTGACCGTGTTAGTAAGGGGTGGGCAAGTGGCCAGGAGTGGACTGCCACCCTGGCCATGGGAAGTGGACAAAGCCACAGGTCCCTGCTGTCCTTTTCTGGACTTGAGCTCTAGGAGTGGAACAAACGAAGGCACAGTTTGTCCTGCTTGAAAGCTAGACCGAGAATGGGTTCTCGGGGCTCTATAAGACACTGAGTAGACCCAGAAGGCCAGGAGCTGGGTGCAGCTAACACTGAGGGGTGAGGCCAGCAGGGGCGGCCACTGAGTCACTGGGGAAGCTGGACAGACCCGCAGCCACACCGGGCAGGACTCACGCCCGAGGACTTGCTTTCCTCACCAAGAAACTTTAAAAAGGGCATCAGCCAGCAGCAAGTGTGCCCCCTTCCACGCAGCACCCCAAAACAGCACCAACCTGGGCCGGTAAGAAAGTTAGGAGACCTGCTCACCAGGTACTCCGAACCTGGCCAGGGGCCCCGGCCTGCCTGCCAGGACCTCACAGCCTGGCTTTGGGTCGCAGGCCTCCAGTTGTCCCTCCTTTTCGGTCACTTTTCTCTTCTGCCGGTTCCTTTTTCCACCTCCTCTTTCTCTTCTTTTTGTTCCTTCGTCCACTGAGCTGCTAGGACTGTGTCTGTGTTGGGGCAGCAGTCGGGCCCGAGCTTTTCTTTCTAACGGAAAGTTTGGCAACCCCCTGTCGGGATTCCTGTTCCAAGACTTCAGCATCCTATTATCCACACACGGGGAGAGAATCCCGCGCAGAGCGCGGCCAAGCGTGGCACGCTGCGCTGCAGACTGAGAAGTTAGGGGTCGGGAGATGGGCGGGACGTGAGCGGAGTGAGGAGTTGGGGGCGTGGCGGGGAGGTGGGAGGGGCGGGGCCGGGAAGGGAGGAGGACGGGGTGGGTTGAGGGGCGGGTCTTCTCGGGGCCCCGCCCCGGCGGGCCCCGGCAAAAGTTTGCGCTCTGACTTCTCTGGGACAGAGGCTGGGAGAACCGGTCGAGGGACACGCGAGGAGGACCCCGTGTGAGCGACGGGCCAGCCGGGCGCGAAGGAGACGCCAGGCCACAGCGACCTCCCAGCCCGAGCCTGTGGTCCGAGCGGAGCCAGAGGCGCCCTGCACGGCCGCGTGCCCCAGGATGCCGGCGCTCGGGTGCCCGCTGCGGACGGAGGTGAGCGACCGGGCTGCGCTTGGGCACAACTCCGAGCCCGGCCGGGGAGTGGGGGGCTGTGGAACCCATTTTCCCGGCAAAGGTCCCGCGGACCCCGGGCGCGCTGCCCGCGTCAGCACCCCTCCCCCAGGCTGTCCACGGGGCTCGCCTCGTTTTCGGCTCCTGTTGGGGAGCTGAGAACCAGAGACGTCTGCGTACCCTGAATGGACGCAGCTGGCTCTCCACGGAGCAACCCCATCAGCCCTTTTCCTGGGACAGTTAGGAAGTTAGGAGCCCTCCCGGCACGAGGGCCAGGGGCGGTGAGTAGGGCAGTTGTGGTCTTTCTCCTAAAATTCAATCTTTCAGGTTACATTAGCCACTAAATTCCAGTTTTCCTATCAGCAAGGCAGACAGAGCTAGAAGCTGAAGGTCCTCACAATGCCTTGAGTGAGGTTCTCAGGGAAAACAGGGTCCCCTAACTGAGACCGGCCTGGGAGGGGCCTTGAACCGCTTCACTGCCCCGTGTCCAAGTGGTGTCCGCCTCTGTTTCCCTTTCTGGCTCTGGGCACTCCCGATGCCTAGTTCTTTGTGGTGTTTTATGTTTAGATATAAGAAAGAGATTTCTGGTTGGGTTTTTAAGAAGTCACAGTTTGCTCTGAACATTACACTAAGAAGGGTAGCAGCATGGACAGCAGAGTCTTCTGGTTTGTGTCTGAAACTGGACTGAGAAGTCTCAGATGTGGTATATAGTCACATATGCATCATTTATTTATTAATATTCTTTTCTTTGTAGATGAACATCTTGCAGGCAAATTAAGAAAGCTAATTGCTAGATAGTGCAGAGAA
>PVIC010058679.1:0-10310 GCA_004025085.1 Thryonomys swinderianus | reverse complement strand
ACTGGAAATCAGAACTGATTTCTGAGATGAAAACAGAGATGCTGTCCACAGTGAAAGACTTCATTAAAGAAGAGATCAGGAATATCATAGCAGCTCAGATAACAAAAGCAATGGAACAGTATAAAGAGCTTCAAACAGAGGTCCAGGTGATCAAAAATGAGAATTAAACTTTGTGAAGTAGGATGAATGAAGCTGAAAATTGAATTTCAGACCAAAAAGACAGCCTCACAGCCAATGAATAGAAAAGGAATAGCTTACGGAAAATGGCAAAGGACCATGAGAAATCAATCCAACAGCTTCTAGAATAACATAAGGCTCATCAGAGTCAGTGAAGAAGCAGGAGATAATGCAAAAGACATTAAAAAAAACTGTTTACAGATATTATGGCAGAAAACTTCACAGGAAAAGGAAAAGAATTAGATATACAGATAAATGAGGCATCTAGGACTCCAAGAGGCAGTGATATTAAAAAATCTGCATCCAGGCATATAATTATCAAGCTTCCACATATCCAACAAAAGAACAAAATCCTGAAAGCAGCTAGAGAAAAGAAAAAAAAACACATACAAAGGGAAGCCCATCAGGATCACAGCAGACTTTTCAGCGCAAATGCTGAATGCAAGGAAAACCAGGAGGGAAGAGTTTCAAGCCCTGGAGGAAAACAACTTCCCACAAAACTATCTTTCAAAATCAATGGAGAAATAAGATACTTTCATGACAAAAGAAAAATGACAATGACAAAACCTGCACTCCAAAACATTCTAAAGAATATCTTGGAGGGCCAGAGATTTAGCTCAGTTGGTTCCAGCGTCTGCCTCGCAAGCACAAGGTCCTGAGTTGGATCTCTGGTAACCACATACAATGCTGGATGTGGTGACTCACACTCACCAAGCAATCAATACCACATACCACAGTGCCGGGGTTGGTGACTCTGGCCTGTAATCCCAGCACTTAGGAGGCAGAGGCAGGAGGGTTGCTGAGTTCGAGGCTTGCTTGGGCTACCTAGTGAGCTCAGGGCCAGCCTGAACTACAAAGCGAGACCTGTCTCAAAAAAACAAAAAAAGAAAAAGAAAAAGAAAATCTTCAAGAAAAACAATGAAGGTCACAAACTCATGGGACCTAGCAGAGTGAATTTAGTGGGCAAGACATGAAACTGAGTGGAAAGAGGAAAAGCTAAGAAAAAAAGAGGCAAGAATAGGATAACACCATGACAGGTATAAATTAGGCCATATCAGTCATAATCATTCATGTCAATGGTCTCAATGGACCAATTAAAAGACACAGACTGGCAGAATGGATGAAGAAACAAGATCCTACAATATGCTGCATACAAGAAACACACCTAATTCTGAAAGAAAGTCACAGACTGAAAGTAAAAGGATGGAATGCAATTCTCCACACAACAGGAAACTGCATAAAAGAAGGAGTGGCTATCCTGTTTGCAGACAAAATAGATTTCAAACCAAAACTGAAATGTAATGGGTGGTCATGTGAGGGCTTTTAGCAGCATGAGTGTGTAGATCATTAGAATTTCTAAAGCTCCTTCAACTTTCTGAGAGCAAAACAGATTGGAGAGAAGAGGAGGACTTGTGTAGAGCCCAGTGCACAGAGGGGGCACTTGTATCTGATGGTAGTTTTCAGGGAAGTATGAGACTTTATGTATTTGGAAGATTTCCTATAAGGAGGACTTAGCACCTCACTAAGACAGGACTTAGTGAAGGATTGAATGCGAGGAGTGTGGAAGAAGGAGTTGTCAACAGTGACTACATTTTCTTGCTTAAACACTCCCAGGCAGGAGATATTAAGGGAGAAGACTTAGAAAAAAGATCCAAGAGTTGCATTCAATGTCTGTTTATATAAAAACATCCTAGTACTCAGGTTGGCCAGTGGAGAGCTGGGTTGCTGTGATTTGGCCCATAATAAGATCTGATCTACCTATTACCCCCAAGCCATCTTCTCCCTCTGTCCCCACACTCCAAGCTACGACCCATTGGAATGTTCTGCAGCTCTCACCAGACTGAATTTGTGCATGTCTGTGTGTTTGCTGCTGATTCTCTCTGGCACCATCTCTCTAATCAGCCTGCTACACCCTACTGCCTTTGAAGACTTGACCTTCCCCCAAGCCTAGTTGCCCATGAAAGATGGTTGATTTGGGATATCAGTTTGAGGGTATTTCTGGACACTGAGCCCAGGTCCTTTGCACTGAAGTATATACTCAGTCCTTTAGTGTGTGTACATATATACATACATACATAGGGGGTTTTTTGAGACAAGGTCTTGCAAATTTGCTAAGTTCTGCAGGCCAAGCTTGGTCTTGTGATCTTCCTATCTCAGCCCCCAGAGTGCTGTGGTCACAGATATGTGTCACCTTGCCCAGATGGATTGCAAAATGATCAGAGAACTAATAAAGTATGCTTTTTGGTGTGTTGGGGAGAATGTTTCTTATTCTCCAGAAACATCCATGTGGATCAATAAACTGAATGACTGGGGCTGAAGGACAGGCATCATCTAATCAGTTGGGGGTCTTGTTGAAAAGTGAGCAGAAGAGAAAAAAAAACTTGTTCTCTGGCTCTTCCTTCTCAAGAGGGGCAAGCTTTACCTGCTGTTGCTTTGGATTTCAGATTCCAGTTTCTTCAGCCTTTGGGCTCTGGGACTTGCACCAGTATTCTCTAAACACATTCAGATCTTTGACCTTGAATTGGGGGCTGTACAGTAGGCTACCTTGATTGTGAGCCTTGTGGCTTCTTGGCTTAAACCACATTACCAACTTATCTGGCTCTCCAGCTTCCACAGGGTATTCTAGGGAACTCTGCAGCTTCTTGTAAGTCTTTGATTCAACGGCTTAATAAACCCTGTTTGTTTTTCTGGAGAAGCCTGACGGATGCACTGGAGCCCTAATCACTTGCATGCAGGTTGCGTCTCTAGGGATCCTAAAACTCCACCATGGATTGTGACTTGAAGCAGGAAATGTGTCTTGTTTTAAGGGTAGACTTCCTAGCAGCAGTACGTACTTGATTAAAAAAAAAAAAAAAGGGGGATGAATGCACCAACCTCTGATTTTGGCCTCCTCATACTCCAGCTCACAGGAAATACATCCAGTTAGCTGGGCATGTTGGCTCACTCTTACAGTCCCAGCAGAGACAGGAGAATTACTGTGAGCTCAAGGCTGCGCTGGGCTACATAGTGAGTTCAAGGCCAGCCTGAATCACAAAGCGAGACTTTGCCTCAAAAACTAAAAAAAAGAAAAGAAAAAGAAATACATCCAGTGAACCATTCTCTAAACACTCTGAGCCTCCCTGTTCAGGAATCTCTAGAGACTTCCTATTGTTTACTGCTTCCAAAGAGACTCCTTGCCCTTTCTTCTCCACTTGAATATATTTCAACAGAAACCATGCAAACAGGTCAGCAATTCTTGGAAGAATCACAAACAGCTTCTACACGACAAGGGAGATGCTGGACAGGAAGTACCGGAGGCTGAAAGACAGAAGATTAATGCCTTCTCACGGGTATAAGGCAAGTCCAGGGGAGAAACTTGAATTCTGTATGTTCACCTTTCTTGGGAAACCTCATACACTGAGGTCCTTAAATCACATTTAGCTCACAGAAAATAGGCTGTTGGATCAGAGCAAAAACATCCACATTCTCAAGTGGGGAATGTGAGCAATAAGCCCAAAGATAGGACTACGAATGACTTTGTGCAATCAGTTAGTATTTTTCCTGTCCTTTGTAGATAATAGTAATTAATGACAATGGAGAAAAGAAGGAAACTAGATGCCAGCAATCAGAACTAGAGGTAGAGATGAGCTTATTATCAGGAGGAATGAAATGGCCAGGAAGACTCTCTCACCTTGAATAATTAGCTATTTGTATTTTACTAGGCAATATGTTCAAATGTGAAAGAAGTAATTATTAATCATGTACAAAGTGCTGGGGATATACTGTCGAAGACAGACTACAAAGCAAGGTTAAATTAAGAATTTTAAAAATTAAAAATTTCAAAGATCCCTTATTTGTTTAGCATGCAATTCTGTGAGCACATACCAGGGACAGTTTGGGGGCTGCTCAGTAACAGAGGAGCAGTTCAAGGGAGGGAGCCGGGTGGGTTTGGCACTGTGCTAAATACTGCAAGAGCAACTGTGAGGGATTTATTTCAAAGAGGATCCAGAGCATAAGAGATGACTGGCCACACAAATTCACCCAGCTAAAGCAATGCCTCCTGTAGATGAAAAAGAAAAAGAAAAAAGAAGTAGTAAACAAGAAAACATAAGAGATTAAGAATCCCAGGTCTCTAGTTTTAAAGTGATGTAAAGTCTGCGTTCTAGCACAATGGTTCTTATACGTTAATGTTAATGAGAGTCATCTCTGGGGCTTGTTAACCATTTCTAATACTACAGGACTGAGGAATTCTCTTATCTATCAAGTTGCAAGGGTTGTGGGTGTGCCCCAGGAACTGTTTTGAGAACAACGCAAACCAATAGCTCTCAGTCTTGTTTATGCATTAGAATTGTGGGAGGCCTTTTAAATACAAGATGAGTCTCCCTTATCTGAAATGTTTGGGAACAGAAGTATGGTTCAGAGTTTGGATTTTTTTTTCCAGATTTTTAAATACTTGCATCCAAACGTGTGTGTGTGTGTGTGTGTGTGTAAAGTATCTTCAGGATAAACTCAGATCTAAACAAGAAATTCATTTATGTTTCACTTGCACTTTATGGACATCAACCTGAAGGTAACTTTATACAATATTTAGTGTGTAAGTTTATTGGGCTTATGTTTGACTGCAACCCATCACATGAGATCATATGTGGAATTATCCACTTGTGACATGTCAGTGCTTAAAAATAGATTTTCAGAGCTTTGGATCTATCTATATGGGGGCCTCAACTTCTAGAAATTCTAAATGTAAATGGTCTGGGATATGTGTGAGCTTGAGATTTTTTTGCAGCCTTCTCCAGGTCATGTGAGTATTTTCCCAAAATTAAAACCCTCTCAGTGCCAAGGGGTGGTGGCTCATGCCTGTAATCCCAGCACTCGGGAGGCAGAGACAGGAGGATTGCTGAGTTCGAGGTTTGCCTGGGCTACATAATGAGCTCAGGGCCAGCCTGAACTGCAAAGCGAGACCCTGTCTCAAAAAAAAAAATTTTTTTTTTCAAAATTAAAACCCTCTCTGAACTGTGTCATCATGAGATTAATAAGTAGTTTTTTGGTCCATTTCATCACCTTTCTTTAGAAAAATGATAAAATTGATGGGATGGGGTGCAGTCATGTCAACACTGAAGGCACATGCATATTTCACCAAGTGGCATGTTCCTGGGTCTGAAGGAACCAGTCTCCATGGAAAGCCGGCTTCTGAAAACCAAGTCTTAATGACGACTGACCAACTTGCCTCCCCTTGGGCATGTTAGTCAGATTTTGCTCCTCTGCCTTCCCCAAATGGTAGCATACTTTTCAATTCTATGCCTTTCTCCAAGATGTCTCGCAGTGTAATTCTTGGTTTCCCAGAGTGTGAGGAGACTGAGTGCTACAGAAAAGAGTTGGGAGGGTTCAATCCCCAGCACCACAAAAAAAAAAAAAAAAAAAAGAATTGGGAGTAAGAGATTCCAGTGTTTAATGTATTTATGGGCTTAGTGCTAAGTAACATTGTACAAGTTCTCCTTCTTCAGTCCTTTCATTCTTCGTGGCAAGATGCAAAGCTGAGTAAGATGCCAGTCTTGCCAGCCAGTAGCAAAACTATTAACACTTCTTTGTTTTCCCTGTGCTTTATGATCACCTCCTTTTCATGACAAGAAATAGTGGTTCCTTACTTAAAACTACAATAGTTTCTTTAAAAATTAAAGCAACTTAGAGTAATACAAATATTTGTAGCAATCAGTAATAGCTTAGATTAGGTGTTATGTCCAAAAGTAACAGAAGGCAGTGTGAAACAAACCAAAAATATGAATTGTCTTTGTAGTTCCTTTCTCTCTTTTAGTCATAGAAAATAGTTTCCACAGAAGAAACACACTGCAGCACTACCACACAAATTCACCCAGCTAAAGGGGCTGCTCACAGCCCACCTGTCACGTGACACAGGACTGGCCTCCATGTACCTGCCCTGGCCTGAATGTGTGGCCTTGATACTGTAAGCTCTTCCAGGGTACAACACCTCTTTTGCCTTCATACACATGTATTTTACAAAAAATTCATCCTTAATACTTGTGGATTAATTGGCTTTTGAATTGGACCCTCTAAAGCCTGAAAAATAAACCTGAAAATGACTTCTTGTTCATATGCATGTGTCATTGATACAGGAGGAGGGGTGTGGCAAAGCAGCCTGGAGAAGTAAGTGAGACCTGGCAATTCTAAGAGATCTCAGGACAGTGCCAAATAATTCCCAGGACCCCATATGTGGAACTTCTCATGGGCTCCTGCAAGATGTGGATAACATAAAAGAGATAAGACACCATGAGAAGCCCACTGTCATGACTACCCATGACAGGGCACAGAGTGCATTTGTAGCCTTTCCTCTCTTGTTCAGCCCAGGTTTGTTCTAGCAAGCTCATCCTTCCCTTACCCTATACCCTTTTTTTTTTTTTTTTTTTTAACAGGGTCTCGCTTTGTAGTTTAGGCTGGCCCTGAGCTCACTATGTAGCCCAGGCAAACCTCGAACTCAGCAATCCTCCTGCCTCTGCTTCCCAGTCCTGGGATTACAGGCGTGAGCCACCATGCCCGGCTACCCTTCACTTTTGAAATAAACTTTTGGCATCGTTTTTGGCTTGTGTCATCCAATTCTTTGTTCAAGACAAAAAGAATCTGGAATATGTTTAATTGGCAAGCCACTGTTAAAGGAACTACCTCATAACATAATTACGCATTGAATAAAATGTTGTTACCTTTTCTATCTGCAATACACAGCAAAACGTAAGTACCCACAAGTTGGTAAAATATATTTTATTTGTTCATACAAAGAAACAGTATGAATTTCCAGAATTTCATTTTCCTAGAAACATCTTTCTCTGTGTAAAATTAATTTGTGTTATACATAGGACAAAATACTTGATTTAATTTTTTGTACATATTGGCTATTCTAACATCCAGGTTATAGAGAACATACTGCTAGAGTTTGCACAGTATTTTGGATTATGGGGCTGAATGAAACTCAATCATAAATAATGTTACAAAAGTGAAAATATTCTAACCACACCTTGAAATTGTATTTTCCATTCTGATCAAAAAACTGAAAAAAGAAACAACACTGACTTCTGCAGAAACTTACTAAGGTGTTCCCAACTCTTTAGAGACTTCTGTTTTCTTTTTTATACCAGAACATCCTGGAAGCATCTGTAACAGTATTTCTCCAAAGGTCTAAATTTATCTGCCACTCAAATGACTCATAAAGAAAATCCTGTGAATAAGACAATTTTTCCTTCTTAATCATCCAATTAAAAATTTATTACCTATTCTGAAGATAATATTCCAGGCCACTACCTTTTCAGTTCACAGAGGACTCTACAAAAACATCTCCAACAAAAGTCCACAAACAGGAACAGCTTCTTTTTGTTGTTGTTGCTGTTCATCTTTTTCTTTCTTTCTTTTTTTTTTTTTTTTTTTTGCTTGTTCTTAAATGAGGAAAGAAACAAAACTGAGACTAAGGCATTCCAGTGGATATCAGAGCTTTCCCTTTAAACTGAAACCCAAAACATGTGCTGGAACAGATTGCCAAAACATGACATGGTGTTTGTCTTCTAGCAGCTAAAACGTTAAGCAGGATGGCCTTGCACATGGCTAGCAGAGGAAGAAGCCCGAGGGTCTGCCTAACTTCCCAAGAAGAAGAGCTGAGGAGCTGTCGTAACTGTCACAGAATAAGGTGTAACATCAGTGTGACCATTGGAATATCCACACCAGTGAGGAACTATAAGCTGTCAGAGCCTTATAAGAGGCATATGTGATGTTTGATTTATTTGTTTTACTTGGGAAACTTTGCCCTACTCCATCAGTGCTAATTATTGACATCTGTTTGAGCTCAAGGACTTGACCCAGAAGAGAATTTCGACCCACTTCAGTGTTCATGACTAAATGACCTTCCTATCTAAAAATTTCCTGTCTCGGTTTTATTTTAAAGCTGGGAATAAACAATCAGAAATCATCCAGCGTGCAAGATCAGGAGAAGGAAAAGCTCATACATGCTTTCCTCTGATTTTGTTGTGTAACCTTCTTTGAACTATTCTGCAATCCCACATCAGAACTCATGGTAGACCATGGGAGTGGCCAGAAATTCAACAGGCCAAGACTTGGTGGAGGACTTGGACACTGTCTTATTTCAAGGAAGATTATGCTGTAAATGAAAAGAGGTGTTCTCACTTTTATGGCAAGTGAGCCTTCCGAACAGAAAATGCACCACCAATTAGCACCCTTATATGGGTGTTATTCACACCCAAGCAGTAAGAGAGGACAACCACACTATGCTGACAGCTTTGCCTGGAAGTACAGGATCCATATCATTTTGTAGAGGCAAAAAAAAAAAACCCTACAAAATGGATATAATAACATCTAAGGAATGTATAATGCCTCGGATCACCTTCCTCTCTAAACTCGACCTGCCCAGATATTTTTGCTGCTAAGAGCTGGACTAAAATTAGTGGATAGACGCAAACTAAATGGACAATCAAAATCTCACTTGAAAGACCAGTAACATCTCTGGATTAGTTTCTTTATATAAATTATTCTCTCCTCTGTTCATATAACTTTTCTTATCCAATCAGCCAGGTTATCCTATAAAACATACAAAAGCATCCTTTTTCTGTAAATATCACAACTCATCCATTTTGACAATGAGTATATCTTCCCACATATTTCTGGAGGAAAGTATAACTCAAAGATTTTCTTGTGATAGAAGTATTCTGGTTTAGAAAACTGAAGATTAACTAAATATGTCATTATGTGATATTGCTATATGGTTATCCAGGTGCCACCAGCTACCTACTCATCATAACTGATCCATACCTCCACTCGCAGCATAGAGGGATAGGGAGAGCCTTCTGCCCAGTAGTAACAATGCCGTCAACCCTCTGTTAAGACCAAAACAGGATAGCTGCACAGCTTCCCCGCCCAAGTACCTACAGACTTTTGCAATACTCCTTTAAAAGGGCCACTCCTACTTCTTGCCATTGGAATATTCTACCAATCACATGATCATTCTGAGACGAGCTGAGAATCTCAAAAGAACAGCAATCTGGGATGCAGGGAGTTCCTTCCTCTGCCAGGCTGCCTTTCATTTCTGAGTCTGTCTTTCCTCCTTTTTGAGGCTGTGTGCCTGCAGCCAACACTGAGCAGCTCTGTACCTAGCAACAGCTTGGTAGCTGCTGATGGCGAGGGATCCACGTGACCCCTGTGGCTCTCAACATCCAGTGCCTTGGGTTTACGCCAGCGGCTCTGCAAGCCTATGGAATTCTTTGGTGTGTCACAGCAGAACTGTCTGCCTGGAGAAAAGAGCACGATGCACGGTCATGCAAATCAGCAAAGATCATCTTTATTTCTAAAGCAGCACCCAAGCATGTGACCTGGGAAAGGGGCTCACATTTGCACACACTTCAAGCTGTTAATGGACGAAGGAATAGGGCAGAGGGGATGGCGGGCCATCCTTCAACATCAAAGGCTAAAGGAATGGGCCCTGCCATTTCAACTGTAAAAGCATATGGGATGTCACTATAGGTGGTGACGCCCCCACATGCTTAGTGGGGGTGGGGAGGCCCCCAACATGGTGGTTTGGAGTATGCGTCCTTGGAGATGATTACACATGGATGAGGAAACTGCTACGTGAGGTCTGACCTTCAGAATGTAGCACTGCGAAGGCAGCTGGGTGCTCTTAGGCGGGACACAAGCAGGAAGAGACCGGAAGCTGGAGCACGGAGACCCAGACACGAGCAGACAGCAACCAGAGAACTGGGACAGCAATGAAGGCTGAATACCCGTAACAACGAAAATCTCAAGTTGTGCTTTTCTTCTTTTTAAATAGAATGGGGAGGGAAGCGGGGAAAATGGAAGCACCATGAATTGTGAGGCATAGAACAAAATAGCAGACTTCAACACTTTGGAATGTTAACAGGTCATGAAGCTAACTCTCTAAAGAGTGTGGCTAGGCAGCTTAGTGAATTAATTGCTTATGAATTAAAAATAAATTATTATAAAATAGATTTCTGTACATTTTACATACGTATACTCTCTCACAATATATAAGCCACATGGTCAATTTCACAGGCATGGTCCCTTCAATCCCAGCCAAAGTCGTGCCCGGTCATCTGGTAGAACTTGAGGTTGAAGGGCCGGTAGAACTC
>PVIC010058678.1:0-10315 GCA_004025085.1 Thryonomys swinderianus | reverse complement strand
AGCCACCACGTCCGGCATTGTGGTATGCGGTGTTGATTGTTGGTGGGCGTGAGTCTCCACGCCCAGCATTATATGTGGTCACCGGGGATCGAACTCAGGACCTTGCGCTTGCGAGGCAGGCGCCGGAACCACTGAGCTAACCCTCCGGCCCGAGGAGATTTATTTTTAAAAAGTTTGGGGGTCCGCTAACTGTTTTTCCCTAATGTATTTTTTCATTAAAGTGAGGAATAACTGACATGCAATAAAATTGCAGCATTTATTGTACAATCAGATAAGGTTTGACACAGGTACACACCTGACACCTGTCACTGTACTACAACTGATGAACCTATTCACTGCTCACAAGTTTCTCTGTGCCTCTTTGTAATTATTTTCTCATGTTGATCTCTTCTCACTACCACCACTGATCAGAGGAAGACTGGTGTTCCTTTTTTCATTTGTTAATTAAAAATTTAAAAGAATATATATATTTTTGTAGCAAAACATTTATTGGTGCACTGTAGGGATACATAATGCTAACACTCATCATAGGGAATTTGCACCTGTATATGATACATCTTGCCTTGAAAGTATATTATTATTCTTATTTATTTATTTATTTATTTATTTTTGAGACAGGGTCTTGCTTTGTAGTTCAGGCTGGCTCTGAGCTCACTATGTAGCCCAGGCAAGCCTCGAACTCAGCAATCCTCCTGTCTCTCCTTCCCGAGTGCTGGGATTACAGGGGTGAGCCACCACGCCTGGCGCTGTGGTATGTGGTATTGATTGCTGGTGGGCATGAGTCTCCATGCCCAGCATTGTATGTGGTTACCGGGATCGAACTCAGGACCTTGTGCTTGCAAGGCAGGTGCCGGAACCACTGAGCTAACTGTCCGGCCCTATTTTTTTTTGAGACAGGGTCTTGCTTTGTAGTTCAGGCTGGCCCTGAGCTCATGTGTAGCCCAGGCAAGCCTGAAACTCAGCAATCTTCTTGTCTCTGCCTCCCGAGTATTGGGATTACAGGCTCGAGCCACCATGTCCAGCACTGTGGTATGTGGTATTGATGACTGGTGGGCGTGAGTCATCATGCCCAGCATTGTATGTGGTTACCGGGATTGAACTCAGGACCTTGCGCTTGTGAGGCAGGTGCCAGAACCACTGAGCTAAATCTCCAGCCCTGAAAGAATATTTTGAAAATAAAAAAAGTCAATGTAGTAAAATACTTGTATTCCCACTACTAGAGTTTTGTTTTAATAGTTACTTGTTTTCTTAGTTACTTTTCTCATTGTTGGGACAAAATACACAACACCCCAAGTTAAAAGAAGAAAGGTTCAGTCCATAATTAGCTGGCTTTAAGGCAGACTGGCATTGCAGAGGAGAAAAGGTTCATGGTGGGCAGAAAGCAGCAAAGCCAGCAAGGGATAATTATAGCTCTTTCCCTTATATCTTATTGAACCTACTTCGAGCAGGTAGCACTCAGCCTTAATCTGAGTTCCCTTGATCCTAACATTGCACCATGAGTCAATTCCACTGTCACATATTCTGGATCAAGCCACCGCTGAAAAAGCCCCACTTACGACCATGTGAAGCTTTCAGGGGACATTTAGGACACAAGCCATACCAATATCTTTTTTGGGAGAAGTACCAGAGATGGAACTCAAGACCTTGCACTTGCCAGGCAGGCATGGCACCACTGAGTTACATCTCTGGCTCATAACAATCGCCATTGCAGTTATGAATGGATCAAGCAGAAGGGACTGAGATTAGAGTTTCATGTTCAGAAGCTACTTAAGGAATCCTAGAGGAAGTGTTTAAGACATGGACTATGGGAAGCGAGATTAAAGCAGAAGGGTTGTTTAAGCTGATCACTTAATGCTAAGGCTCGGAGGAGCAGCACCCCTTTTCAGGAGCCAACTTTTCCCCAGAGGAGGCTCTTTCTAGTGGATATTGATATTTAGAAAATAAATCTGAGAGCTACGTGTGCTTTTTGCTATGGGGCTGTCGTTTTCAACCCCTGTTAAGACATGGGTAGGAAATATGTGTATTTATATATGCACACATGACCATGCAGTCCTCTCTATACGTATATATTAAACATACACTAATTACTCTAATCCAATCCATTATCGTAAGATTTATTCTTCCATTCTCCCTTGCCATATTTGTTAACTCCTTTCTCTGATAGAAACTTGACATCTCACCCTTAATGTATTTACTGATTTGTTCAAATCCTTCTTGTATATAGTCAGTTTTTTGTAGTCAATCTTTTGAAAGCTCAGATTGGATACCTTCAACAAAACATAGGAAGTATATTCAGTAATTGAAAAATTTTTGTTTTTGCTACTAAGGATCAAAGGCCTTGCGTATGCCAAGCATGTGCTGTACTACTGAGTTATACCTAAAGACATAATACTTTTCAAAGAATAGTTGAGTATCTTCTGCTTCTCCTGCCTGGAAGTATCCTTTTGTAGTGACACTTAGAGGCCATAATGGGGACAGAGGATAAACCTCTAAGCCCTCAACCTGTTATTTGTGTTTATGAGGTAGTTAGAGACTTGAAAGCAGTTTTTGGAGCTGGACAAGGTGCACATCTATATTCTCAACGCTCTGGAGGCCAGAGGCAGGTGGATCACAAGTTAAAGCTCAACATGGGCAATTTAGTAATTTATCTTTCTGTCTAAAAAATAAACAGTGGCTGGGGATGACACTCTGTATGAAGGCCAGAGCTACAGTCTCCAGAATCACAAAACAAAAACCAGTTTTGCTAAAAAATAGTGAATTTTCATTTGAGCCTATAGTTGTCCAATAGGTAACTGGGAATCAGAGCAAAGCTTTCCTCTTCATTTATTACTTTAAAACTTTTGGGTAAGGTCCTTGGTTAGTTCTGCATATAGGCAGCCTAATAATTTATGGAGTGTGTCTAAAGGTTGGCAAAACAAGCTTGATTCCCCTTAAATTCACATATCTTATCTTATCCTTCTTCAAGACTGCAAGCAGAAAGATAAGAGTTTGCGGGGATGTTCAGCTACCAGTGATGCACAGAAATTTCAGTCATTGCCCTAAACCAGTGGTGGCACCCAGCTGTTTGTTATTGAAGCTCAGAAGTTTCACCATCCCCGCCCTAAACCTATGATCATTTTAGAGGTTGACTTCTACAAAACTGATGTTGCCCCCAGCAGAAACAATCATCAGGAGACAAGACAGCCCACTCCAGTAAATCTATACAACTAGGCCATTCTTTGTGGAGTGAGATGAAATCTCAGAGTTGTTTTCATCTGCATCTCTTGAATGGCCAGTGACGTTAAGCATTTCTTCATATATTTCTTAGCTGCTTTTACTTCTTCCTCTGAAAAATGTCTGTTCATTTCAGATGCTCTGTAATCAGTTTTTATTACTCATGTGTTCTGTGTTTGTGAATTTACCTAGTTAGGGTAATTTGTAATTGCCTGAACAGTAGCTCACAGTCATTTGTAGACATGAACAAAAGGTTGAGAAATTTGAATCACCAGTGTAAATATTCCCAGCTGAAGCAAACAAGGCAACTTTGACTTCTTATTGCAGATTTCATGTTGTAAATAAATATCTTTTTTACAGTCTGTTTAGTGCCATATTTTTCATATTTTTGTGCTTGTTTTGGTCATTTCCTCATGTAAAATGGTCCCCAAAAGTAATGCTCAAGTTCTGTCTAGTGTTGTTAAGAGCAAGAAGGCAGTGATGTGCCTTACGCATGCTAAGTTAGCTTTGGTCATGAATGAGTTATAGTACTGTTGCCTGTTAAATGAATGTAACTATCTATTAAGGGGCATCTTTCAAAGAAACACAAAAGGAGGTTATGTATTTATTGGTTGACAAAGATGTTGCAACCAGAGGCTTGAAGGAACCTAACACTTTCCTTTTCCCCCAGGACCAATGGTTTAGTATGCCAGGTTAAAAATAACTTTTTTAAAAAACTGGGAATTGAATTGAGGACCTTTGTACTGAGCTTGTTTTTTGAGAAAGGGTCCTGCTTTGTAGTTCAGCTCACTATGTAGCCCAGGCAAGCCTTAAACTCAGCAATCTTCCTGCCTCTGCCTCTCAAGGGCTGGGATTATAGGCGTGAGCCACCATACCAGACCTTGTGGTGTGTGGTGCTATTGCTGGTGGGTGTGAGTCACCACGCCTGGTATTGTTGTATGTGGTTACTGGTGATTGAACCAGGGACCTTTTGCTTGCTAGGCAGGCGCTGGAACCACTGAGCTAAATCTCTGGCCCCAGAAAGTAACTTTTATTATTTCCATTTGTCCTAAGGGAAAACCTAGGCCCAGGCTGTTGAATAAGTAATTCATGGTGACACAGCAATTCCATGGCAGATTTGGGATTCAAAACTCCTGTCTCCTGCACCTGAGCATTTTCAGTGAAGAATTTGTATAAGAATTATGGGCAAAGGAAGTACAAAGTTCTATTAAGGACTGAGGTAAAGACCAGTTAGAACACAAGTTACAGAGATAATGTTTGACATTAGAAATAGCATGATGAAATTCTTCATAAAATTTTTTTAATTTTTTTCCAGAAATTTTTCTGAAGTTTTAATTGTTTCTACTTGTAATATCCTTTTGCTTCTTCTGTCTACTTTGGCCCCGTCTCTAGTTTTATTTTAACCCACATTTACATTTTTAGAAAAGAGCACCTGACACCATTCTGGTAAATGTCAGAATTAATAAAACAACACACTAGTGACTGTCATTTGGAAACCATTCCAATAGATGAAATCTCAGCTGAAATAAAATATATTTAGTTCTACTTCTGATTTGAAATATAAGGTGGTGTGAGTAACCTATTAGAAACAGTTATACAATTTTAGGATGTGAGGCAGTTGAGAAAGCATCTGTAGGTTTAAAAATTCAAATGCCTTTTCCTACTCAGAAGGAAATAAGAGGTTAGATTCCTCTTAATACAAAGCTACACATATTGCAAGGTATGTTTGTTTTAGTGTATGTGTTTCCAAAATGAGCACATGTATGTTTGTTGTTTTTAATTATAAGAAGTAGGTGTTTATTTTATAGAAGAGGTGATGAAGCCCCACTGAGGTTATCTGATACATAGTCGATGAACACAGGAACCGGGAATCAACTTGGTGCTAATTCCAAGTACCTTTTTCTACAATATATTGTTTTATTTTATTTGTAGATACAGATATAGTGACATTGTGTATTAAAACCATGGTCTCATTTTAAAATATTTTTATTTTAGGACATGATCTTGCCAAATTGCTATGGCCAAGCCTCACCCACCAAAGTAACTGGGATTATAGGTTTGCTCCAGCACACCTGGCTAACGTGCTGTTTTAATTGGTTCAAGACTCTACCATTGGTTATACTTAGAGCTAGAAAAGAGTTTGGAGATAATCCCTATACATATTCATCCCATTAATGAGCATGGATCTGGAGTTTGGGCTGTCTGGGGCACAATCTTCAACCTGCTATTTATTGACTATGTGATTTTGGAAAGTTGCTTATCCTATACATAGCTCAGTCTCTTGATCTGTGTAAGTAGGGTAATAACTATACCTATGTCATTGGGTGATGATTGTAATGTTTAAATATTGAGGTGAAAGTTCCAACCCTTTACTTATTTGGTTGGTTCCTCTGGCAACCAACCCCTCCCCCATCCACCAAGAGAAACCTTATTAGTATGAACTCTGGTAAGGTTCAGAGGGGCTTATTATAATAACAAAACACTCCAGTCACTCAGAAATTCCAGAGGTTCTGGGAGCTTTGTGGCAGGAAGTAGAAATGAAGACCGAATACATACTTCTTGTGTTGCAGCGTCACAGGTCCAGTCTGCCCTCTGCATATGGAGTCTGATACAGATTCCTGACATGATTTTCTTTTCTTTCTAGGGGAGGCAGATTAGCTTCTCCCAGTGGGTTCCAGTATGCAGCCAATTGGCACCATTATCTCCTATCCAAGGGCAGTGGGGCAGGACGCTGTCTGGCACTTCCCAGGTAAGAGTTGTTCTTTGGCTTAGTATGACAACCTTAATGTTTATATGCAAATATAGATTGTGTGATGGAAAAACTTAATGAGACCACTGTGGGTCTCTCTGGTGCCAGCTCAGGACTGCTTCCTGCAGTACGGTGTCCAGGGCGTTGCTTCTAAAAACCCCAGCAGTGGAACAGCCTAGGATGCCATGTTACAGTCTGATGATTTTTATTGTTAGGGAATTTTTCCGGACATTCATTTCAGAGTTAACTTTTTAAAGTTTTCCTTTTTGAAGCTACTTTTATTTGGGGGTTTCTTTTTCTTTTTATGAGTATAAAATCCAAGAAACAATCATTTCAGGCCTTAGATTACTTAATGTGGACTATATGATTCATTATAATGTAGTTAGCCTTGGGTCTCCCTTGTAAGAGATTTTTATTTTTTCCTTATTTTTGTTAATTATATAAATACTTTAATAATAAAGCAAATAAAAATGACCTATGACCTTAAATATGAAAATGTCAAAATTTTCATGTCTGCTGGTTCTTTTTAGCCCTATGTATGTGTGTATGATAATTTTTTCCTTAAGTATCTGAATACATTTCTATTTTATATCTTGGTACTTTTTCACTTTTATTAAAGCAGACATTATTTGTATTTAGATAGCCTTTGTTATTCAAATTATCCCCTCCCTTGCTATCACATTTTCTTAGCATATATTTAAAAAATTTTTTAGGGAGTTTGAATGTGTAGATACCACATTTAAGTGGAATCATACAGTATTTGACCTCTTGTGACAAGCTTATTTCACTTGGTGTAATGTTCTCGAGTTTCATCTGTGTTATTGGCAGGAGACAGAGTTATTATCTTTTTAAAGCCTGTATATTCATAGGTGATACACACACACACACACATAAAGTACATATATAAAATATATTTATATATATATATATCACATATCACATTTTGTGTATCTGGGCCAGTGGACATTGGATTGCTTTTACTTCTGAGCTATTATGAAAAATCCTTCAGTGAACATAAATATCCAAATACTGGTTTGAGAAACTGCTTTGCACTCTTGGGTAAACACACAATTGGATTGCTGTATTATGTGGTAATTGTATTAGTAGTTTGTGACTGTAATTATGATATTTGCTTAGTAGTGATTTTGTTTGCATCATTCCTGTATTTATTAACTGGAGTTCTTCTGAAAGGAAGAGCTGTCATTTCTCTCCCTTTTACTTATTTTCCCAATTATTTATCAATATGAGCTCATGGATGTTTATTTGCTTCCGTGAGTTATAATCCATTTTCTAATTATTTACTAGAATAATTATTTCTAATTATTCTAGTTATTTTTTTAATCAAATAAATTATCCCAGTTCTGGCTCTTGGGAACTCCTTCAAGTCTTTTTACATATCCCCATCATTTTTAAACACTCCCTTATTTCCTGGCACCACAAGATGTTTCAGTTTCATGTTGTATTTTCTTTGCTCTTGCCCTAGATTCACTCATTTCTCTAAGGAGCTCTGGTTCCTTTTATTGGAAAATGGTATTTAGAAATAAAGATGTTTGAACTTTTGTTGTTGAGCTTAGGCTTATGTTGAGCTTAGCAGCTTGGTATAGGGGAAAGACTATAATTTTATTTTATTTTATTTCGTTGTTGTTTCTTGAAGTTTTTTTTTTTTTTTAACTGAATTCTTTAACTTGGAGTGTTTTGAGATAGGGTCAGGATCCCTATGTAGTTCAGGCCAGTCTTGAAGTCATGGCAATCTTCCTGCCTTAGACTCCCGAGAGCCAAATTATAAGCATGCCAGGCTGAGACCACAGTTTTACATGTTTTATTTAGTAATGAACTTTCTTAGAGCTTTAGTGGCCTAATTTCTAAAGTGTGAAAGAAATAACAGCTGCTTTACAAGGTTGTTGTGAGATAACACAAGGAAAACAGCATATACCAGCTATACAGGGACTTCTCAATGAATTGAAACAGCTATTTTTGTTGCTATTTATGTTCATGCTACTTGGGTGAGTTTTTGCCTCACTATATAAGGTGAAACTTTAAAGAAAAAAAACTATCCTAACCATGTTGCAGCCTCTCCCTTGGTTTTAGTTTCCTCATCTGTGAAGTGAAAATTTTGGACTAGAAGACCTCTGAGCTTTCTTCCAGCTCGTATTGTTATTCTAAGCTTAATTCTTCAGTTGCTTTTCCTCCAAACTAAACACTTCAGTTCATTTTAACCTTTCCACTAGGACCTTTTATTCATCCCTTTGATCATTCCTGTGGTTCTTTTTTAGACCTTCTCCAAGTTGTCCTACTCTTTGAAAAAAGTAGAAAAAAAAATTACCTAGTTTTTATTGAGTACTGACAGTATGCCCAGAATGGTGTTGAGCATTAGGACAGAAAATAAAAAGAGTGTGAGATGGATGGGGCCTTGGTGGAGCTTACGGTTTTAGTAGACTATCAGACACACACCCCCCCATAAATTTAAAAATTATTGGCTCTTATCTCTGACCTTTGGTCACTCTCTTTCTCTCTTTAAGGAGACCTCTTTCAGAATCTTTTGGAAGCAAAAAATAGGGGTGAAATCTTACCTATCTATGAGCTTATCATTGGAGGTTTTTGAATAGGTCTTTACATTTATATTATACATTATAGGATTTAAAAATTTTTTTAATTTATTTTTCTTGAGACAGGGTCTCACTTTGTAGTTCAGGCTGGCCCTGAGCTCACTATGTAGCCCAGGCAAGCCTCGAACTCAGCAATCCTCCTGCCTCTGCCTACCTAGTACTGGGATTACAGGCGTGAGCCACCACGCCTGGCACTGTGGTATGTGGTATCGAGTGCTGGTGGGTGTGAGTCACCACACTCAGCCTTGTATGTGGTTACCGGGGATTGAACTCAGGACCTTGCACTTGCGAGGCAGGTGCCAGAACCACTGAGCTAAGTCTCTGGCCCTAGGCTTTTTTTTTTTTGAGACAGGGTTTCACTGTGTAGTTCAGGGTAGCCTCAAATTTACATCTATCTTCCTGCTGCAGCCTCCTGAGTGCTGGAATTTACAGGCATGTATCATTACACCTGGTGACCTATGCATTATGGTTTGCATATCTCTTTCATATACGTTATTTTAGTTGGTTCTCAAAACATATAAGACTGTAGCTTCCATCCAAGTCCCTCACTTTGTGTTTGTTCCTTTTCCAGCACACTGTGGTTCCTTTCCTCTGCCTTCTTATTTTATCTTCTCTATTCCTGCCCTCCCCCCTTTTTGAGACAGGATCTCTCTATGTACCCCAAGTTGTCCTCGAATTCATGGCAAGCCTGCCTCAGCCTCCAGAATGCTGGGTTAACAGGTGTGTACCACCATTCCCAACCATCCTGCCCTTTTCTATGAAATATTTTCTAAAGTTTCCATGTCATTTTCCATTTCCACATTTCTTTTGTCTACACTGCCTATTCCACATCTTTGGTCATCTTGTATATTTTATTGAGGTATAATAAAAATATGAAACTCTGCTTTATAAAGTTTTTGTTTCAGTAGATGAGGACACTCATGTTTCAGAGCTAACCAATATCCTTGAGATAGATTTATCTCTGCTAAGAATGCTGTTTTAATGTATTGCCAATTGGGGTTTGCCCATAAGAAAGAACAAGTAATAAATTTGGATCGGGCCAGAGATTTAGCTCAGTGGTTCCAGTGCCTACCTTGCAAGCACAAGGTCCTGAGTTCGATCCTGGTAACCACATCAATGCTGGGTGTGGGGAACTCACGCCCACCAGCGATCAATACCACATACCACAGTGCCAGGAGTGGTGGCTCACGCATGTAATCCCAGCACTTGGGAGGCAGAGCCCGGAGGATTACTGAGTTCGAGGCTTGCCTGGGCTCCATAGTGAGCTCAGGGCCAGCCTGGACTACAAAGTGAGACCCTGTCTCAAAAAAAAAAAAGACCTAGCTGATACAGCCAGTATAAGCAGTTTGTGTCTGTCTACAGGACATACAAAATGTATTGCCTTCGTATTTGACTCAACTCTTACTGCCTTCTTCATAATGGGAAATCTTTCTCCAAATTTGACAAGTCATGCTGTCACAGTGTTCCAAGTAGCCAAGCTCTCAGATGAGTTTCTAGACACTTTCTTAAGAGCTAGAAAAGGTTCAGAGCCCTGGTAAAAGAGAAGCATAGAGATACTTTGATCACACACTCACTCTGAGAAACACAATACTGTTTCTCCACTATAACAAAGATCTAGTTGTGCAAACTGCTCATCCAGACTAGCCCAATTATAGTTTTTCCCTGTCTCTCTTACACTGTGAAAGCCTTCTTGGGTTGTATCCTGCAACTTGCAGCAGAGTTCTAAGCAAAAATTACACGTTGTAGG
>PVIC010058677.1:0-10322 GCA_004025085.1 Thryonomys swinderianus | reverse complement strand
CACCGAGCTGAGCGCTTCCCTTTTGTGAAGGAAAAGTTCACAGACGAGACTCGTGAGGCGCCGGGGCCACCGGCGAGCTGGCGGAGAGCTGGACCGCTGCAGGGCCGTCAGCCCCACCGGCTTTGACCGCAGCTCACGCGCCTCGCGTCCTGCCCCCCGCCCCGTCCACCGCAAGGAGATCTGGGAAACGCGGGGGGGGGCAGGCGCGCGGGTCCCGGGTGTGTCCTGGGCCCCTCGTGCTTTTCAAAGCCTCCGGCGGGGTCCAAGGAGCCGCGCTGCGGGCGAGGTCCGGGGTGCGCCGTCAGGGCCGCAGGCCCAGTACGACGGTGACTCTAGTTTACTACTTTGAATCCAGAGAGGCTGCTCTCTCTGGGGCCAACGGCTCCCTGCCGTGCCAGAGCCAGAGGGAGCTGAGCCGACGCTGCGGCGCAGGCTCCGCGGGGTGTGACGGACAGCCAGGGCAGCGGTCAGCGGTCGGGGGCGGGCCTCAGAGCTGCCCCGCGCCGTCGGCCAGGCCCAGGGGGCCCGGTAACCAACTGCACTGCCTTCCCGTGTTCCCTACCGCTTTAAAAGCACATTTCTGAAAGACAAAGGTTACCTCCAGGTTCAACATTTCTAACTGGGGTGCGTGCATGCGCGTGTGTGTGTGTGTGTGTGTGTGTGTTACTGAGGACTGAACCCGGGAATCCAGGCCCTTCACACTGTGCTACTTCTTCAACCCTTTTAAAAAAAAAAAATTTGAGACAGTATCTCACTAAGATGCTGAGATTCCCAGGTGGGTTCAACTGTGCAGTCGCCCTGTCTCAGCCTCCTACGGGGCTGGGTCAGAGGTGTGTCCACCACAGGCTGGTTTTGCAGATCAACTCTAAACTGAGGAGTTGCTGACCACAAGAGCTGATAGGTCATAAAGTGGGAGATTCCCAACCTGAGCACAAAGCAGTTTGATTGCACCGCCATTCTCAGAGCCCGACTCCCGGCACTTATAAACTGTTGGCTGAAAGAAACTGGCAGAGGCTGTCGGATTGGATATAACTGGAAATGAGCCAGGGACCGGCGCCCTTGAAAGCCTTCAAAGCTTGACTTTCCCACACATGGTCTCTCTCGATCTTCCACCAAAACCGAGCGAGCGCCGGCCGCACTTCCTGACTCAAGAAACAGGCCGAGGAGCTCAAAGGCCCCACCTGCTCCGCTGGCGCCCCCCCCCGAGGCTGGACCCGGCTGCTGCTGGGGGCTGCTGACTGCACTGACCTCACTTGTTCCCACTCTCGTGAGCGCGGCTTCCTCCGCCGGCCAAGCAGCGCCATCTCGAGCTCTGCCCCGACGCAGGCGTCCGGGTACCCGAGGACGGAGAGCCCGGGGCTGGTGCCAGGGAGCCTGCGGTGCCAGCCCCGTCACTGCGGGGGCCCCTCACAGCAGCAGGGGCTTTCTGCTGCCCATTCTGGTCCCTGCCAGCCATGGTAAAACACGACCAAGCAGGCGACAGGAATGCGCCGAGCCTCTCCCGAGGCTGCGTGTGTGTGAAGTCTGTTGAGCATCATTACGATCACTCTTGTTTCCCTGTAAGAAAACAAGCTCGGGGGGGCGGCCAAGCTGGCTCACTGCTCTGTGATGCGGCATCACTACAAGAGGCAAATTCTGGGCGCGTGTAACACCCCACGGGGGTGGGAACGACGTGGGGAAGCTCGCTCAGAGGTGGGTGGTTTTCCAAGCTGTGACCTAAGCCCTTGGATCCTGATCTGCAGACATGGTACCGTGGGAAACGCTGTGGGTGGTTGGAGAGCGACGTCCAGTCCACGCCCGGCGCGTGGCATCACCTGACCGTCTCTGAGAATGAGGGCTGGGCTCAAGGCCACCGCTGCCCCGCACTGCGGCCTCCTCTGATTCTGCCCTCTGCTCACGCAGAGCACAGCCCCGAGTCACCCCGAGTCCGCAGCCCGAGCCCCAGCAGCCTCGTCCAGGGAGACCGGACATCCCCGGGGCACATCTGCTCCCGTGCCCTGCCGGAGAGCACGCCAAAAACCTGCACAGTAGAGAAATCCTAAAGCACAAAGAGTATAATTTCTCCCTGTAATTCTTACAAAAATAGCATTTTAAACCCTATAAAAATTGACCAAGGCATCCCTGACTTTCAATATGCTGTACATTAAAGGGACCCTCTCTGGATGTTGACGCGTATGGTATCACTCAGGCATGGAGGAATAACCATGAAGTAAAATAAAATGTTATATATGGGAAAGCAATAAGAAGGTAAAACAATGCAAAACATGCCTTCAACATTGATGGTTTTATCTAACATCACTGTTTCATAAATCATTGGCAATACTGAAAATGCAACTATATCCAGGTCTCCGACCCTGTACACAGAGCCGCGAGGCCACGCCCGTGCCCCGCAGGCATCTCCGTGTTTAGCTCTGTTACGGCAGCGCTGTCTCACTGTCCTTGCGGGTGGCGGATCTAGTTCGTGTGCGCGGCAGTTTCTGCGCTGACTTCCACGACGGGACCCAGTTTTCCTCTGGGCGTCTGCAGCCGCGGTGCAGGAAGGCTGAGGGCGGCCGGGCCACTGTGAGCCCCGGGCGCCCTCCGGGCGCGGGCACCTGCAGGAAGCCGGCCGAGGCCACCGAAAGGCTCGGACGGGGACGTGCCTGTTACGCGGGAAGCAGCGGCTCGCGCTCCGAGCCGCCGGCTCCTTCCTCTGACTTCCCCGGCTGCGCGCTCAGCCCTCTGGGCCGCCATCTCACCTTCCACTTCGCTCTCCAGCGTCTGCGCCGCCAGCTGCCTGGGCGAAGGCCTCGCACGGAGTGCCGGCGGGGGCGGAGGGCCAGGCCCGCGGGGCGGCGGGGGCGCAGGGCTGGCACTGCCTGGGCTGCTCCCCCGGCCTCACTCCGCTCGGCGCGGCGGGAGCCTGCTGGGCCCAGACTACGCCCGCGGCCCCTCCCCCGCGCCCCGCTTCCTGCCTCGGGAAGCACCTGTGTCCCCGGCATTCCCCTTCCGTCCTGTACGACGCGGCTGGTCCACAAAGGCCGCCTGTGCCCGGGGCCACTGGGCCTGGGCCGCCCGCCGGCGGCCGCTGCTTGGCCCGGAGTCCGCTGAGCGGGTGGCCGCGGCCGTCGCCCGTGGGACAGACTCGCTGGGAGACACGCGGGCGTGAGGACAAACGCCCTGTCTCCCGCGGCCACCGGCCCCGCCGCCTGGCCGAGCCCTTCGCTGTCACTTCCGTCCAGCGGGTTATCGGGAACGCGTGCCCGACGAACGGGCTCCGCCGCGTCAGAGCAGGAGCAGGAGCAGGAGGGAAGGCGCCCCGGCCGGCAGCGTGCGCAGGGAGGAGGGCACCGCGGCCCCTGAGCCGCGCGGAGAGAGCGGGAGCCGGCGCGCCCGGCCCTGCGTCGGGGAGGCCAGAGGAGGGAGAGTGAGAGGCCCGGTGCGGCCGTCCCGGGGGCCAGCGCGCAGGGCCCGTGGGGGTGCGGCCCCCTCCGGAAGCGGCACTCCAGGCAGCGCCGGCCAGGCCCACCGGGCTGAGCACCGAAGGGGTCTGCGTTGCCCTGCCCCAAGCTCAGCACCCGACGCGGGGCCGCGGGCCCGGCTGTGCCTGTGCACACGCATGCTCCGTGTCCCCGAGCGGGTGCGTATCACACCCCACTGTGACCTTGAAACCTCTCAGGCCGCTGCACAGAGGGAGTTTTTGGCCGAGGAATGGCGGAGCGCGGGAGACGGCGGGGCTCGAGCGAGCCCCACCGCAGACGATGGCCGGGCCGCCGCCCGGAGGACTCGGAGCAAACCAGCAGCCGCGGCGGGGAAGCCCGGGTAACGTGCTCCGCTCATCTCAGCACTTCATTTTGTGAAGAATCTATTTAAAATAACCAACATGTCCCTGTTTTGAAGGAGGTGTGTGTGATATGAAATTTAAACATCGCATTTTAGCAGCTCCAGTATTCTACCTACCAAGCTGGCCATCTTCCTCGATAATCAGAATTTACATTTACGTGACAGGAAAATGAAAGAACCACAAAGCAGCCTGACACACATGCTCTTACTAAACTCTCCTTAAACAGAACGAGACACTGTTTGGAACAGAAAGTTGCAAACATGCCTGCCTTTCGCTCCCCGTTTGTCTCGCTCGCACACGTAACGGCCTCCGTGCTACACGAGACACACTGGCTCCTGCAGAGGGAAAGAGCTCTGCCGTGTGGCGTGCGGACCACCCGGACGGGGGCGCTGCGGCCGAGGCAGCGGGGCCCCGAGGACAGCTCTTCCCGAGGCCCCTCTGCTGGCCACGTCGCCTCCTGTGGCAGCGCAATGCCGCCGACGCGCGATGAGGACGCGCGTCTACAGGAAACTCGCGGCTGCGGGGCACGTGGGACGCTAGGGACACTGGCGCCCAGCGGCACGCGGGAGAGCCTGCCTGTGCCTGGCTTCCGGGAGGGCTCTGGGAGCCAGCAAGCCGGTGCCGTGTCGCAAAAGCTGCACGGCGTGAGCCCTGACACTCAAACGCTGCTCCAGGGAACCCCTCCGCTGAACGTGCTGACTTCCAGAGTGCTATTTTCTCGTTCAAGTTACTTCTGTTCTTGAGAGGGAACTTCGCCATCTTTCTACTCCATAATAGCTCTTAAGCTTAAAGGAGGGTGTGTGCCTTGTGTGTGCACGTGTGTGTGTGCACAATGAGTGTGTTGTCCTGCACAGGGACTCACTGGTGCAGTCGGTACAAGCAACGCGGCCCATGTCACCTGTGCTACACGCACAGTGTGCAGCCAGCCTCTCTCCTCAACGATACTTTGAAACATTCTTATTTACATTACTGAGGAAGAATTATCAGGATGGACAGAAGTAGTCATTCAAAGCACACAAAGAGTCAACATTGTGGATACCTCATAAATGAAATAAATTCTTATTTTTCCTTGCTTTCACTAGAACAACAGCAGCAGGCAGTTCCTCTTTGCAAAGACGGGCTGGTAGCCTGGTGATGCTCGCTGCAGCTCAGGACTCCGGCCAGAGGCTCAGGTTACACCGAGAGAAGGGTCCTCTCTGGGAAGCGATGCTGCCAGGGGGGAGACTGGGTGCACACAGCTGCCAACCTCAGGCTCATACCTGCCACCTGGTCTCAGGGCCACAGACCACCTCTCAGAGCTGCTCTTCCGAGCTGTGCAAGCTGGGGCCTCAGTGTTCACTAACTTCAAGAGGGTTGTTTTAAACCACTGGCCAGAGTGGGTTTTCTGCAATGTTTTTAAACCATGTGATGTTGCTATGACATATTTAACAGAGGTCACGCTTTGACATGCGTGCTTTCCTACTGATAAATAGTACACCACATGGACAATCAGAGTGCACTCCTGAACAAGGTATTTCGGATCGTGGCTAGATGTCCCCTCAAAGCCTCAGGAAGCTGTAGGCGGGCCTTTTGAGAGGCGGCTGGATCTAGAGTGCGTGGAACTTAGAGGGTGTGATTCACCATGCAATGCCGGGCTCACGGCCTCTAAGTGTGAGTGCTGCCCGCTCTGTGCAGCCTGGGCAGACGGAAAGGGCAGGCAGACACCGTGAACCCCCTTGCTGGCTTGCTTTTGCTGTCTTCTGCGGCCACGGCCCGGTGCCCCTCCGCCACGGGCCGTCCTGCCTCGGAGCCTGTGATCACAGACTGAAACCTCTATAGACGAGGAGCTACGTCAGCCTTTCCCCTTGAACCTGGATGCCAGGTATTTTGCCTCAGCAACGAGAGAAAAGCAATCAGACACAGTGGAACTGAGCTTTAATCAGAAGTTGATGTGGGCTTTTATCACACACACACACACACACACACACACACACATATGGTAGCTAGACAGTACATCACATGAACATACTTTAAAGTTACAAAAAGACTACCTCATTTCATGGCCTCTTTGACTCTATCATTTGCTAATGACATTAGCTTTGAGCCCTAAACCTATGAGCACTGTAGCTTTAGTGCGGATTACAAGCCTGAGCTAGGTGTGGTGACCTTAACTGCTAATTCGATTCCCTTCCGTGCAGAGGAATACTGTCTGCTCGACTCCTGTGACCCGTGCTCTAGCGCAGATGTGCAAAGGAACAAATTATTTCCCAGCCTCACACAAAGCCCCTAGGGTTTCTTCTCTAGGAGCGGAAGGAAAGCTGTGATGAATCTTCCCCCATTTAAAGGCTGCTTCTCAAGAATTGGAAAGAATAATTTTTATTTTTGGCAAATAGCTATTTCCCAGAGAGAGCAATTAGGGGGTTGAGAAAGGAAGAGAAACGAGTCACCAGAACTAAAAACTGATTCTATAGTTCTTCTCAAACATAAATTACTACATTAAAGGTTTAAAATAGCCATGACCGCAATCATAAGACAGCTCTCCGAACTTCTTAGCCTTCCACTGAGACAGCTTTGTAGTTCAGATTTTAAGGTACAAAGTATGGCTCTTGTGGCTTAAAGAAAAAAACAAGCCCTTTCTGCTCAACATAATAAGCATATACATTACGATATATTTAGAATGCTCTCCATGGTGGCAGTGGATTCGGACACGCGTCTGTGCATTGAGCAAGACGAGAATCACTGAGCCGTGGGCCGTGCACACGAATTTTATTTTCTTCTTGAAATGCTTTGGTATTTTCCACACTCTTTAAGAAAGTGAGAATTTGGGGCCAGAGGGTTAGCTCAGTGGTTCCAGCGCCTGTCTCGCAAGCGCAAGGTCCTGAGTTTGATCCCCAGTAACCACATACAATGCTGGGCATGGAGACTCACGCCCACCAGCCATCAATATCACACACCACAGGGCCAGGCGTGGTGGCTCACGCCTGTCATCCCAGCACTCGGGAGGCAGAGGCAGAGGCAGAGGCAGGAGGACTGCCGAGTTCGAGGCTTGCCTGGGCTCCATAGTGAGCTCAGGGCCAGCCTGAACCACAAAGCAAGACCTTGTCTCAAAAAAAAAAAAAAAAAAGAAAGTGAGAATTTGATTTTATAGTCAGAAAATCAAAGAACAAGGGAAAGAAAGAAATGTGCTCAGAGAAGAGCTCTTCCTCAGGCCGAGCAGCGAACCCCAGCTCCCTCTCAGGGCGGCCCTGGCTTGGGGGGCTCCCCTTTCCTCCGCCGGGTGCCTCCGACCTGCACCGCTCCATCCCTCCCGTTCAAAGGAAGTAAAGAAGGAGCAGAAGAGCCCCGGTGTCTCTGGGAGCAGACGGCGACACGGAGCCTGCTGCTGGGCACTCCTTGTGCCCGAGCCCTGAGGCTGCCTGGCGCCCACTCGGAGGCCCGAGACGGCGGAGGCCCCGGGACGCCGCGTGCCGTGGGGAGAGGGAATCCCTTCCCCGTGGCGGCCCCGCGCCCCGGTGCGAGCGCTGCGGGCTGACAGCTCCGTCCGTTTAGATCTCCCCGAGGGTCCCTCTGCCGGCAGCGAGCTAACAAGATCATTTGGAGACAAGCCCTTGCTACGCTGCCAGGACCCTAAAGGCGCCTGAGTTGCCATCAGTTCTCTGCAAGAAATAAAGACATCTAGTGGGTGACCGCCAGCTCCCAGAAGTGAGAGAGCCTCATGATACTCGTCCTCCCTTCGAAGCACAGCGGCAGACGCAACCGCCGTAGGACGCACCGAGGAGGGGCTGGGCCGGCGCCCGGTGGGCCCGGGCTGCCTCAGTCCGGCTTCAGCGCGAGGCGTCGTCCTGCAGGCGACAGGCCGGCGCTGCCTCGGCACAGTGTTTCCTCCCTTTGGACGCCGGGGCAGAGCCGGCAAGTGTGTCGGCCACGCGAGCGAGCGTGGGCTCTGGCTGTCGCACCAGCACCGCTTCGTGCCAACACAGACGGCAAGTAAATACTTATTCTAACACTTGACGCGCGCACACACCGGGGAGGAGACACCAAAGGTGTACTGCTAGAAAGTTTTCCAACAAGATTCAACCAATAATCTTCCAGCAACCCTTTAGTCTTTAGGAAATAGTGTTTTCTTATTCACTAAATTATAATATACAGTATCATATCCAACTGAAACAGCTGGACTGAAAGAAATTTTTGTTAAAAAATCCTTTTCATCGTTAAAATAAAAATTATATTTAAAGCTAAATATATTTACACATTTTGCAGTTTAACACAATTCTTTTCACAATTCTGGGTGCAAACTGAAGTGGATGAGAACTTAATCAAATTTTTCCGTAAGGTCAGCACCGAACCTAACCACTGAATTTGATTCAGCTCTCATCCAGCTGGGTTTGCAGCCAGAACTGTGGACAGGATCAAGCTGGAGATCAGGGGGAGACTCCAATACTGATTATGCTTAAGGCTGTAAGCAGTGCAGGCTGTGAGGAGGTAACCCCGGAACTGGCTTCTTTTGAGACGTGAATCTGGCCGAAGCCTATGTGCCGAGGTCAGGGTAACTCGCACCCAAATTCCATTTCCACAACTAAAACCTTCTCACCAGAGGGACAATGTTCTAAACACAATGACATGCTTTGTCTCTTCTGTTCCTAATTCTGTCTTTTCCTCTACAAGCCTTGTCTCCATAACTTCCATGGAAACTGCACAACTGCCTGTCC
Organism: Thryonomys swinderianus; assembly: GCA_004025085.1. Classification (NCBI taxonomy): domain Eukaryota; kingdom Metazoa; phylum Chordata; class Mammalia; order Rodentia; family Thryonomyidae; genus Thryonomys; species Thryonomys swinderianus. The sequence goes on along the minus strand of PVIC010058677.1, from coordinate 1,811 downwards.
TTGCGCATAGTCCTACCCTCATACATAGCTCAGCTTCACCCCAACTGATTACTAATGAAAGGTCAGTGGCCTGGCTAGGCCAGCGCCTTTTGCCGAAGCATCACTGGTCCTCCTGGCCGCCCGGCTTCCATCTCTCTTAGTTCTGTCTTTTACATTGTTTTTTGCAGTTCTGTGTCGTACACTGAACAGGAAACTGGAGCCTACAAATGAGGTTTCCGGTAACATTTGAGGGGTTTATAGTAGTAAACTAAGCTATCACTAAGGCATTTATAGGATTTTGGATTAGGACACATGCATATGGGTGTATGTAGACCTATATATATCATATGTATATATTCTCCATAGGTACATCTACACATATATGTATTTATGTTTGTATATATGCATAGTGTACATTCTGTAGATTGTAGAATATATGAGATGAAGCAATGGATGACAATTACTTGCCCTTAAAGATGCTAACACAGGCATGTGGAAGGCAGATTAGCTGTCAGCCGAGACACACCGATGTGGGCACGTGTACCTGTGGGTGCCGTGTACTACTCACGCACACATTTCCTGCAGGAGGTAAATGTCACTTAAGGCTGCGGAGGGATTCCCGACATTGCCTTTGTCAGTCTGCCGGCCAGGACACCGTGTCAAGAAAGACGTGGTTCTCCTGGTTGTCACCTTGCCCCTGATGGACGAGGAGGACAAGGTGACCGCAGACCAGTGTGACGGCCCACGAAGAGGAGAAATCTCCCACGCAAAATTGTGGAAGGCGTGCCCAAACGTACACAGCCCACAACTCTCCTTCTGTTATTCCCCGGGAAGACAGCCTGGGTGGGTGTCCTCGGTGAGCCCAGGCGTCTGAGGGACGGTCCTCTCTCCACCGGCGCCATGTCTCCACGTCCCTTCCCACTCAGGACTTCTGCCTTCGCAACCGAAACTCAACGGCCGAGATCCCACCACCGTCGCAGTATTTGGGATGCGCGAGGCCAGACATCCTGGGTCCGGGCTCTAGGGCCTTCTACACCCCGACTTCTTGACGCCGGGGGTCGGGCCGGCCCCCACGTGCTCCGCCCACAGCGGGGCGCTTCTCCGCTCCCCACCCCCACCTGCGAGGGGCCCGCGGCGGACAGGTGCGCCCAGGCCCCGCAGCGGGACGCGGCCCAGCACAGCAGCCCGTCCGTCGGCGGCCTGGCTCCTGCCCCGACACCGGAACGCTCGCACCCTCGTCCACCTGCGAGGCTCCCGGGCTCCGGGGGAGCTGGCGTCTCGCAGCGCGCGGCATCTTGGGCCTGGGAGCCCGCGCCTCAGACAGCGTCTCCGGGGCCCGGGGGGTCTGTCGACCTCCGGGTCTGGCCCTCATCCGAGAGGCGCCTTGCTGCCTACCGTCCTCACAGGGACTGAGGTCTGCCGTGATCACCAGACTTGGGTAGGAAGGAACCGAAGTCAGGCTTGGGCCGCGTCCAGGGCGGGAGAACGCCACTGGCCTGCACTCTCCTCGGCGGAGACGGCGGTGGGCTGTCCCGGTGCAAGATCGCAATGGACGCTTCTTCCCAGCACCCATCAGATTCTTTGGTTTTCGGCCCACACTTAGTCATGCGAGAAGTGATGAGGAGAAGCAGCGCGTAAGAAAGAAGAGAAAGCCCTGGGCTCTGGCCGGCTGGCAGTGCACGAGCTGTGTGGCTCTGAGCAAGCTGTTCGCCCGCTCTGGGGCTCCGCTCTGCACGCGCCAAGGGGACATGAGGCATGCGTATCATGGTGTCGAGAGTTAGACGAGGAAAACCACGAGGATTTAACAGAAAGGAATAGGTTTAAAGTCACTC
>PVIC010058676.1:0-10316 GCA_004025085.1 Thryonomys swinderianus | reverse complement strand
GTGCTGGGATTACAGGCGTGAGCCACCACGCCCAGCATTATATGTGGTAACCGGGGATCGAACTCAGGTCCTTACACTTGCGAGGCAGGCGCCGGAACCACTGAGCTAACCCTCCGGCCCAGACCCCTCTTATTTTCTGAGATAGCTAAGAGAGAAAAAAAACCTGCACAGAGCAAGATCTTATGGAAAATGATTGTTCATGTGTATAGTTAATTAATTAGTTAATTAACAGAATATTTTCTATCATGAAGAAAAATCTAGCATGAGAGGTTGATGTATTTTTCATTATCTGTATTGTGGTAATGGTTTTGCAGTGTATATGTGTGTATACAATTATATAGATAGAAATCTTTGGTATAACTCATAATTCTGACATTCATCAGAATATATGTATTTTGGAAAGCTAAGAATCATAAATTTGAGTCCCACTTGATCAATTTAATGAGACTCTATCTCAAAAAACTGAAGAAAATCAGGATCCAGTAAACAAAGGTCCCAGATGTTGCTCAGTGCTAAAAAGCCTAGGTTTTAATCCCCAGTGTTGTCAAAATTGTAACTTTCTAATACGTTTTGATAATGATCTAAAAATCTACATAATGGCATACATTTGTATTTTTTGGTCTTAAGCAAAAAAAAAAAAAATCTAATTTTCTCCAAACTCTTATGAAGAAAGTAACATATAAACATATGCATTTTATAGATGAAAACAGGTTTGCCAGAATGACCTTCTCTGTATCTCTTCACTGTGTTTCCTGAGAGAGCTCTAATGAATCCAGTGCCTTTTCCACTGGAAAACTATTTACATAGATTTTCCTCTCAGTTCAGTAAGGAAATAAACAAAATTTTCCTAGCAATATTTCCAGTAATATATGCTGAAAATTTTTGAGACTGTAAATATTCTCCAAGTATAATCAAAGAGTCATGTATGAAGCAACATTTCTTCTACTAGTACCTAATGTATAACTAACATGATCCATTTATATAAGTGGTTGAATTTATAAGAACTCTATGAAATGCTTTTTCTTTTTTCTAGGCAGAGGGGAGTGTTGCACCTTTTCAGGTCAGAAGTCTCTGTCCAGGCCCCACCTCTCAACAAGTCAGTTCCGGACCCAACACTTGTCTAAACTGCTGATGAGAATAATACCGTATGATCCAATCACCTTCTGAAAACCTTATCATTTAACAAGGTTTTGGAGGACAGTACAGATCTAAGACGTAACACCTACTATCAATTGCACACATTAAAATTTTTAACTTTATAAAGACAAAATACAGATTCAGAGAATGTAGAATTTGAAGGTAACTTTAAGAATAATTACGGCTGGGCCAGAGATTCAGCTCAGTGGTTCCAGCGCCTGCCTCACAAGCACAAGGTCCTGAGTTTGATCCCTGGCAACCACATATAATGCTGGGCGTGGTGACTCACGCCCACCAGCAATCAATACCGTATACCACAGTGTGGGGAGTGGTGGCTCACAGTTGTAATCCCAGCACTCAGGAGGCAGAGGCAGGAGGATTGCTGAGTTTGAGGCTTGCCTGGGCTACATACATAGTGAGCTTAGGGCCAGCCTGAACTACAAAGTGAGACCCTGTCTCAAAAAAAAAAAAAAAATATATGGCAGAAACGGAGACAGACATGATGGAGCTGTCTTGGGTTCTCTTTAAGGGACATGGAGCCAGAAAAGACTTCTAAAGTCACAGTGACTGAGATGTCTTGGGTCTCTTCTTCCAACCTGCTAGTTTAACCTTGTTTTTTTTTTTTTTTTTTTTTTTTACTAGTGTATATTTGTAAATACAGTAGTGATACTTGTTTGGAGTAGTCATTACATAAATAGAGCAAAACTCTTGTCTGTTCTATGTTTTTGAATGCGTGTATACAAAATGAGTGCACATGAGGTAGGCACCCCTTGGGTGTGACTTTTTGGGTATGAACAGATTTGAGAAGTAGCAGGTAGAGTTAACAGAACTTCTTCTGGGAAACATTCTGGAAATTTAGAGCCATCAGTGACCCAGTAAGATGTATGGGCTAGTGGGTTCACTCTAAGAGAACTGGGGGTTGGATTCAGGGTCAGTCCTACAATGACAACAGGTCAGTGTGACACTCATTGCTTTGCTCTAGCTTTTTAATATACAAGTAAGAAATATGAGACCTCAAGGAAGCTGAATGAATCTTTGTAAGTTCTTTTTTTTTTCTTTTTAGACAGGATCTCGCTTTGTAGTTCAGGCTGGCCCTGAGCTCACTATGTAGCTCAGGCAAGCCTCAAACTCAGCAATCCTCCTGTCTCTGCCTCCCAAGTGCTGGGATGACAGGCGCGAGCCACCACGCCCGGCACTATGTAAGTTCTTTTGAATTAGACGCCAGTCCAAACTAACCTTTTCTGTTTTAGTACTTTACCTGCTTCTGGATCTTTACACAAAACTTCAGTCTATACTGTTGGGCTCAAAAAAAGAAAATGGGAGGGTGTCCCCTTCCTGGATAGACAGAATCAGTACTGTCCAAGCAGCCACTGTACCCAAACTGATGAATAGACGAAACAGAGTCTCAACGGAAACCTCCATAGCATTCCCAACAGAACTGCAGAACTGCAGAGAACAATCCTAAAATTTACAGGAACTAGCAAAGGTTCAGAACAGCAACAGCAGGGCAAAGAGAACAAAGCAGGAGGCATCCGAATTTTAGATTTCAAGTTGTATGTCAAAGCTACAGTGTTAACAGCAGTGTATTTCTGGCATAAAAACAGACTTGCAAATCAATGGAACAGGAACAACTCAGGATCATCTGATCGTCTGAGCTTTGAAAACAAGGCCAAAATCATACACTGGAGGAAAGAGAGGATCCGTGATAAATGGTGCTGTAAAATCTTGGCTAGTCATGCAGCAGACTGACACCAGACCCACCTCTTTTACCATATACTGCAAAAAATCAAATGTGTCCTTATTCTTTCTCACTTCCCATTAATTGGTCCCTTTGTCACTTTTTCTCTTTTCCGGATAAGTGGTTCAAAATGGTCACAGGTAAATAATCATAGATGTGAGCAGTGACTGATACAGCTCAGCATCGCTCTAGGATAAACAGAAATCAAATAAGCATTTCCTTCTATATTTTCAGGTCGTTGCCTAGGAAGCCTGATGAGTTTACCCTCCGTAGAATCTTGAATGTGCCTGTGGAAATTCAATGACCGCACGTGCCTCCTTTTGAGTTGTAGGCAGCTCTAGGTAGTGTTGACTCCAGTGAAGCTCCAAGTGGGGCAAGCGGACAGTTGTAACTGTTGACAAATGGAGTCTGATGATCAACAGCCATCCAGTCCTGGTGGACGGGTCTGCCCTGGACAAACACATGAGCCGAAAGTGTTGCTAGAGCTAGGAGCAGTCTCAGAAGTCCTTCATCAATATCTTGCCGTGACATAGGACATCTTCCTTAAGGGCTGCATTTGTGTGCAAGCGAAGGGGGTTTCTGAAATCATTGCTTACATTTGAGACAATCAGTGTCTTGCCAACATTTGTTTTGAAGGACACTTTGGAATCTGTATGTCTTCTTATATTCTTCATTGACATCGATTTCTTCCGTTCTCTCAAGGTGTCTTGTGGATCACACCGGCACGTGATGTGGGGGCTGGGCTCTGTAATGGCTCCTCGTCAAATTGACCTCAGGCAAAAATATCTATGGATAGTACATTGTTCAAGCAAGAGTGTTAATTAAGTTTAGCATTGTTCGGGTTTTCTCAGTTATTTTATATCCTTTTTTCCTTTGTTCCCTCCCTTCTTCCTTCTTTCCTTTTTCCTAACTCTGTTTTTCTAGTTTATCATATTGTAAGTTAATAAAATCACCAGCACAAAGAGGATACAAAATGGGATACATCCATTATTCTCTCTCTCTTTCTCTGTCTCTGTCTGTATGTCTGTCTGTCTCTCTCTCCTGTACTGAGGTTCAGACTCAAGACTTTGCACTTGCTATGCAGGCACTATGCCACTGAGCTACATCCCAGACCCACACCCTTTATTCTTTCTCTTATTTCAATCTTATCCATACAAACCAAACATCTAATTTGCTTCACTCAAAGTTGGCCATCTTGAGAACGCTAATAAGTGAAATAATTCAGCACATAAACTTTTACAATAGGGCTTTTTTTTTTCCTACTCAACATAGTACCTTCGAAGTGAACCCAAGATTTTGGGTTCAGTTTCTTCCTTAATATTAGTGAGTGGTATTTGATGGTTTCTAAGTTACATTGTTTTTTTTTTAGCTATACTGTTTTTAAAATTAATTTTCTCTTTGAAACACTAATTTGCTTCTAGCTTTGGGTTATAACAAGTAAAGGTATGAAGCGCATTTACAGTTTCTTTTGCAAAGAGATTTTTTAGCATAAGTGTACAGAGGTAAATCTTCTCACTTGTGATGTAAATGTATACTTAAATTTATACAAACTGCCCCGTCTGGTCTACACAGAATCCTCCCCTATCCCCAGGGGAAAGACTGGGAGGCCCCACTGCACGATAAACACACTGGCATTTCACGTTGGCTACAATATTGATTTTAGCCATTAAAATGGCACGAAGCGGTGTCTGAGTGTAGTTTTAGCTTAGTTTATATTTACTTAAAGCTTAATGATGGTTTGTACGTTTTCACATATTTAGTTGCCACCATCATACCCCTTTTTTAGGCAAATCCATTTCACTGTAAGTTTTTAATCTTAAAATGTTTTTTTAAAAAAGCAATGCTGAATAATGAGTATGATATTTACTAGTTCAGTGCATACAAAATTTTAACATTTATCAAGCATAAACTGAATTAAAATTCAAGGAATATTTTCAGATAAGTACACATTTGCCTTCGAAGTTAACCCAAGATCTTGGGTTCAGTTTCTTCCTTAATATTAGTGAGTGGTATTTGATGGTTTCTAAGCTATACTGTCTTTTAAATTAATTTTTTTTACAAAATAGTTTTTTTTTTTACAAAATAGTTACAAAATAGTTGCATAGTTCAATGAAATGAGAAAAATCTGTGTAATATTTTGTGTATTATTAGTACAGATAATAGATTTATGGGTACTTAGTATTAGTATACAGTATCACAATTCCATATAAATTTGAGGAAGCAGATTGTTTTGTCAAATGATAAATACTTGAGATAACTTAATTTTCTTCCTTGGGGACTGTTTTACCCTCCTGCCTAAAATTCCAATATTGAGGGCCGGAGGGTTAGCTCAGTAGTTCCGGCGCCTGCCTCGCAAGCCCAAGGACCTGAGTTTGATCCCCGGTAACCACATATAAGGCTGGGCGTGGAGACACGCCCACCAACAATCAACACCACATACCAAAGTGCCGGGCGTGCTGGCTCAAGCCTATAATCCCTGCACTCGGGAGGCAGAGACAGGAGGATTGCTGAGTTCGCGGCGGCGGCTTGCCTGGGCATCATAGTGAGCTCAGGGCCAGCCTGAACTACAAAGCGAGACCCTGTCTCAAAAAGCAAAAAAAAAAAAAAAAAAAAAAAATTCCAATATTGAGAAACTCAGCAATAGCATTAGTTTTTATGTAAAGCTAATAATTTGGATGTAAGGCTGTATAATGCACTTATTTCACACAAAATCAGTTAAATATTTTCTTGCAAAGATACCAATTTTTGAAATCAAATATTCAATATTTTGGCTGCTCTGGGATTTAGTATAGTTTGAAAAAATCTCCACTCATTTTGTAGTTTGAAATAAAAAAAATTCTCATTCTTTTCTATGTATTACAGTTAGTCATTTTAGTATTACTTGTTTGCCTCAATCTTTGATAGTAAAATACAAATCAATATTTTATACAAAAGAACTGTTGTATGCAGAAAAATAAACACAATAAAGTTTAAATAAGGTTATGAAAAGGAAAAGATGCCTTTATGGGGTTGAGAAGTTGAGGAAATTCATTCAAATCAGGAAAGAGTCTTTACCAAAAAAAACCTTGTAGGATCAAAAAGAAACAGAGTAAATTTATCAGTAAGAGAAGGAAGGCTAAAATAATCTTTACATGCACATGGAGAAAAAACATCTCATAAAGTGTTGATATTTAAGGTTTTTAGCAAGAGTGAGTGGCATCTGTTTCTAGTAGAGAAGATGTGATAGTACACAGTACAAGGTCTCTCTAAACATTTTCATTTCCCTAGTATGTGAACAGCAAGCACAAAGATTGCAGTGGTGATTAAGACAAAGTTCTGAACTGGAAATCGTCCCAGTTTACGACTGAATGTAGCAAGAATCCCTGAGAGAAGGAGAAAAGTCGAGTTAGAAAACGAGATGCGACAAAGCAGAGGTCAAACTGTTATAGGGCCGCAAGCTAAGAAATGGGAATGTCTCCTCAAATGGAGAAAGGCCTGGATATGAGTTCTCCACTTGAGCCTCCAGAGAAAATGCAGCCTTCATGACCCAGACAGACTGCTTCGAACCTGTAAAATAATGATGTGTGTTTTGTTAGCCACTTTCTACTAGTTGATACGAATAGCACTAAGAAACTAATAAAAGCATCGAGTTACCCTAAGAAAAATCTGCAACACGCAATGATTTGTTAGTGAGCTCTTCTGAGAAAAAAAGGGAAGTTTGAGTTACTTAGAATCCATCATAGTCTCTTAGAAAATAGGCTAGCATGGGATTTGCACAAATCAGGACAAATAAGGTTACCTAAAGCCAGATAAAGCATTTTATGTACATTTTAAAAACAGATTTCTACAATAGGAAAATAATTCTGGAAGTAATGAGCTGGAAACATTGAAGGAATAAAATGAAGAAGATTTTTATATTTTATGTAATCTTACCCTAATACAATCATATTAGCCCTTCATAGATGCTTAAATCAAGACAGTACAAGAAGATAGGTTTAGTTAACACTAATAATATTCTCAACCATTCCTTTCTCTTTGTTCATAATGATTCTCATTTCGACTTCTTTTATAAAAAAATGAGCACAAGAAATCACTCTAACACAAGTAGTAGTATACTATAATTTTTTCCTAGGGAGCTCACCATATGGTACCTGTCTATTTCTTATTTAATTTAACCTAATATGCTAAATATCAGACTTGTATGGGCTTATACATCATGCTCATTAAAGTGTCATATTTTTAAAGCATCACATCCAAAGCAGACATATTCCTTTGATAAAAATGAAACAGTTTTATGATCTAAAACCAAGAAGTAAAATTTCAATAAGTAATCAAGGGATAAGAAAACATTTAAAAACATTACTGCAGATCATTTTCTGCTATTCAGTCTTTGTTTTAATAATTTATTTTGGAAGATAGGCCTGACTATAAATGAAAGAAAGTAGGTATTTAATTTGCTTTCCATGATAATAAACAAAATTTTCTCTCACTCATAAAGAACACAAAGATAAATACTATTAATGCTAATAACAATAACAACCCAGAGTGCAAATTAACACAAACTTAAGATAAGTTTTATACTGGATAAACTAAAGAAAATTAAAAGTATCTAAGAAATAGAACAGATTTTGTTAGAATTCATCAAAATCTGCTTATGTGGTCAGAACAGTTTAAACAAACGAGATTCTGTTTCATCATGTTAGTATGTGAAATCTTAATATTTTTTCTCCTCCACATACTCAAATTTTCCATTAGTTGTTTCATTGTACCTAAAATTGTACTCAGTGAAAAATTCACCCATTTTATTCTCATACTGGAATTGTTTCATTTTTAAAAGCAGATCCTAAATTTATTTTACAATTATTATTTTATGGTATAAATATAAATTTATTTCTTTTTAAAATAATAGCTTGTTCCTGCATTTTTTTTACAAAGTCTACTGTTGTTCTTTTTTTGAGATTCTATTTCTAAGACAATGATCAAAATTTGTTTTATACTTTTCGTGCTCGCTTCAGCAGCACATATACTAAAATTTGTTTTATACTTTTATCTATTTCCCTTATTTCTGCTCTTTCAACATTCTATCTATATTCATGCAACAATATATATTTTAAAATTTATTATGATATTTATATGTCCAGTCAGACTAGATGTTCTTTCATAAAACTTTTAAGTACTTTCTGGTTTTTTAATTTCTATATTTTTCCACATGCTTTTAGTACTATAAGAAAATTTTCTCTAGTGATTTAATTTCATTATTGAATCTCTAAGGTATTTGAATTATAAAAATCTGTCATCTGAAAATAGTTTTTCTATTTTCTGATTCTTATGTCTCTAATGATATACTTCATCTAATTACTTTAGCAAAGAGCACCTTTTGAGGGCTTAGTTTATGGGAAATATCACTAATATTCCTACATTAAGTAAAATACTGATTGCAGACTGATTATATTAAATTTTGTGAATCATACTAAGATATCAATGATCATTTACTTTGGTTTCCTTTCCCATCCCAGGACTCATTTATAAATATTGCTAAAATGCTTCCTTCTGTCACTTTTTGATAGGTGATTCTCCACAGTAGTCCTATCAGAAATGGATGCAGAGTGAAATAATGCAGCATATCACTTGCAGCACTTTTGTCTTTTTTATAAATTTGGGCTTTTTCCAGTGCTGGAAACATAATTTTTGGGAATATCACCATCCTTATTTTGACTAAGAAGTGTCTCACTGAGCCTTAAACTGTTGGTGAAAACTGTGTGTTTCTACCGATTTCCTTCTTCCTTTCTTTTTTTCTTTTTCTTTGCTTTTTGAGACAGGGTCTCGCGTTGTAGTTCAGGCTGGCCCTGAGCTCACTATGGTGCCCAGGCAAGCCGCCGCGAACTCAGCAATCCTCCTGTCTCTGCCTCCCGAGTGCTGGGATGACAGGCGTGAGCCACCACGTCCGGCATTGTGGTATGCGGTGTTGATTGTTGGTGAGCGTGTCTCCACACCCAGCATGGTATGTGGTTACCGGGGATCGAACTCAGGTCCTTGAGCTTGCAAGGCAGGCGCCAGAACCACTGAGCTAACCCTCTGGCCCTCCTTCTTCCTTTCTACTATAGAATCTAGAATTTCATTAGGTCCAGGCAGAGAGTGCCTGCAGGGCCAGCGCCTAGTAGGAAGCCCACCACTGTCTCTAATACCTTCCCTGGGAAGTGACTTTTCACATGTCTTCTTACAAGTTGTTCTTGAGAGAGTTAAATGTTGGCCTACACAACTCCCCTGTGGAAGATTCTTGGGATATGTGAACTTAGTTTCCATGAGACTTTGTCCCACGTGCTTTTCCCCCTTGCTCTGAATCCTTATAAGGTAATACATCACAGCCATGATTATGGTTGTAGCCTGGGTCCTATGAGTTCTTGAAGCAAACTGTCAAACTAGGAATTGTATTTGGAGGCTCAAGACATGTTTATGAATTCCCTCATAACTCAGCATCAGATTTCTAGTGTAAAGTATGCAAGATCGTGAAGTTGAAGTTTCTTAAGTTTTTCTTTAACAATATTTTAGAGGTTTGAAAACCACATTAATGAAAGATGTTTGTTTAATTTTAATTTTTTTTTGATGGTACCGGGATTGAACTTAGATGCTTCCAAGGTAGGTGCGGTACCACTTGAGCTAAATCCCCAGCCCTGTTTAATTTTAATTTTTAAAATTTATTTATCAGGTTCAGTTATAAATGCCATGCTGCTGAATTTCCAAGGACTATTAGGTTTTACCTAATGTTTTTCATTTTCTCCTTTGTAAACTAGAAAGTTTAAAAAAGCATTGGGACTCTCTAGCATTGGAAATATTGCTCATCATTTGAAACCATCTGGACTTGGTGATTGTAAGTTTCTTGATATGTTTCTCTGTTTTCCAATGCAGAAATTAGCCTATTTGGGCTTTTGGTTTGTGGGATGAATTTTGCCAAATACTACTTTCCTAAGGAATTACCAATTTGTCTTTAAAATATATTTCTGAAAGCAATATATATATATATATATATATATATATATATATATATATATATATTTCTGAAAGACCCTGGAATTTTTAAACTGCATTCTATTTTAATGGTTAATTCTCCTTGTTCTTATGCTATATTTTAATAGCTGTGTTTTCTTTTTGTGTGCCTACTTTAACTCTTCATTGTTCTTTTTGCAATTTTTAAAAAATAAACTATCATTAATGCTGGACGTGGTAGCTCACACCTGTAATCCCAGCACTCGGGAGGCAGAGACAGGAGGATTGCTGAGTTCGCGGTGGCTTGCCTGGGCACCATAGTGAGCTCAGGGCCAGCCTGAACTACAAAGCGAGACCCTGTCTCAAAAAGCAAAAAAAAAAAATAAATAAAAGCAAAAAAAAAAACCCAAAACTATCATTGGGCCGGAGGGTTAGCTCAGTGGTTCCGGTGCCTGCCTCGCAAGTGCAAGGTCCTGAG